>JAQZBX010103056.1:0-11095 GCA_029593785.1 Cabassous unicinctus | reverse complement strand
TCTCCAGTGATGACCGTGGACTGGTCTATTCTTTCTCCTCTGCCAGTTTGGCGCCATGCGCCTTGACACATAGGGCCGCTCCCTCTTCCTGAGGAGTTGAGCCTTTTAGGATTTTTTTTTTTAAGGATTTATTTATTTTATTTATCCCCCCCTTGTTGCTTGTGCTGCTGTGTCCATTCACTGTGTGTCTTCTCTGTGTCTGCTTATCTCCCCCTTGCTGTGAGGTCTTGCCGCATCAGCCCACGGCGCCGCGCTAGCCAGCCTGCCCTCACAAGGAGGCGCCGGGAAGCGAACCCGGGGCCTCTCATATGGTAAACGGGTGCCCTATCCATTAGCGCCACACCCGCTTCCCCTTTTAGGATTTAAGATGTCCTGTTTTGTTGCTTGCAGTGCTCCTTGCCTTCGAGTCTACTTTTTCTGGTGTTAACACAATCCCTCCAGCTTTCTTAAAAGTTTGCAAGGTATCTCTTTTTCTATCCTTTTATTTCCAGCCAACTGGCACCCTCATAACTAAAGTGACGTCTCCTGTAAACATCCTACGGTTGGGTTCGATGGGAGAGGTGGTTTGCCTGCTCGTCTTATTTTCGTTGCCCGTGAATGTGCATATTTTTTATGAGAGAGCTGAGCTCTGCCTGCCTACTCCCGACGGCATCTTCCTGGAACCTCCAAACGTGCATATTTTTTAAAGGCTTTTGATACATTTCCAAATGCATCCTCCCAGGCGGCCCTGGAGTCACGCTACTTCTGCAGGAAGAGCAGGCCCCTCTTCCCGTGTCTGCAGCGCTCACTCTGCCCTTTTACTTCCTCCAGTGCAAGGGCCGCTCCCTCCCCTGCCCTGCTCCCGCCCCCACTCCCAGCCGGCCTAGCTTCCTGCAGTGATCCTGGGTGTCCACAGGCTTGTGTGCATCTGGGGAAGAGGGAGGTCAGGCTGCTGTCCGGTGGCTGAAGCAGGCTGGTATCTTCCAGTGTGCAATGACCTGCAGCTTGCAGCCCCTGTGGGCATCACGGAACCTCCCCTGGCTCAAGTGAGTGAACTCCAGCCCTTTCTTCCGTCGGGGGCCACGCTTCCCACCTGTGGAGCCAGACGAGGGGAAAGGTGGCAGGATCAGCCTGGATGTTTCAGACCCTGGATGTTTCGGAGCCCCAGCCAGCATGAACCAGGACCCTGGAGCCAGGTGGCTCCAAGCTCAGCCCTGCCTTTTGCTAGCTGTGTGATCCTGGGCAAGTTACCTAACCTCTCTGTGCCATAGTTTCCTCACCTGCAAAATGGAGAAAATAATAGCAGCAACTACCCCCTAGAGTTGTATGAGACTTTAAATGAGTTGCTATTTCCAAAGGGTCTGGTATAGTACCTGGCACCTGGTAAATGTGCAATAAATATTAGGTTTCATTATTGGTACTGTGACCTGCAAGCTGCTATCTGCCAGTGCCAGCTGTAAATGCCCACAGGTACACACCCACCCGCCATCTACACCCATTTGCTCGTGCCTCTCTGAGCACAGAGAGTCACTAGGGAGTGCTCTCTGCCCTGCGGTCGAGTCCTCTACAGCAGAACAAATTGCAGGCCACAGCGCCCAGGCTCCCTGGCCCTCTGGCTTCCTGTTAGGTTCAGCCAATGGGAGGCACCAGCTGGAGCTTGGAGGGTAGGAGAAGGGGGAAGCCAAGGTATTTCTATCCTCCTTTCTGGGCCACTGTGGCAACCCTGGCAGCAGCTGTGACACCTGTGGTCCCTGCTTCCTCTGAGCAGGGACCCTGAGGCACTGGCTTACATTGGGTGACCCTGCTTCTGTCCTTTGTCCCTCCAGTCCTTGGGGTGAGAGAAGCTTCCTGCTGTTGCTAATTTCTGGGTTATCACACCATCCCACTTGGCTCTCCAGCAACTCCATCTCTTTTATAGTCAAGTCCCTGCATCCAATTCTCTCTGCTTTAAATAATCGGAATGCTTTCTGATTTCCTGGTTGGACACTGGCTGACACAGCCAACGTCACCATACTGAATCCATGACAGCTGGCATGTAAACCCCGGCATGTCTGCCTCCAGGCCCAGGTGTTTAGATTCCAGTCTGTGGGCACACACGCTCAACCCTGAGGTACTTTCTCAGACCCGACTCCCCACATGGCCACACGGAGGTCCTGGAGATGCAGGCACACACAGAACGTCGTGCACCACGGCACACACACGTGCACCAGGGTCTGTGCCCTGGATGACAGACACACGTACACACACACTCACACTCCAATGCCGGGGTGCGGATGGCTCGGAACACCTGGGAGGGCACATGCACATACCCACTCTCAGTCCCCAGTAGGGGAGGGGCCAAGACTGGGAGGGGGAAGCCCTGACCTCCAGGGAAATCAGGGAAATGGAATGAGATGCAGGCTGGGCAGAGCCCATGACCGTCAGCTGCCTGTGCACGCGGTCAAGTACACATGCACGTGCATGTGCATACACACTTAGTGCAGAGATGGGCATGTGCACAGACCCATGCTCGGACACTCACAGGTGTGTGCACACACAGGCACACATATACACATGCACAGATGGACAATGTTACAGACCCATATGCACACATATGCACAGACATGGGCATACACATGTACAGGCGGACACATTCACACAGAACTGAGTGTACACACATGCACACTTGCACGCATGCCCACACAAAGGCACACATATACACAGGTCCAGGCACATGTGTATAGACACACTGAGTATACACCAGTGTACGCACACTCCCACCCATGCAAGTCTGTGTGTGTACACAGATGCCCACGCAGCCATGGGACGCAGGGAGAGGAACACACCTGTCACCTGTAGAGTCGGTACCTCACTCCCTTACTCCATTCCAAACCTGTCAGAAACCATTAGGGAGTGTGGTGACCTATAGAAACAGCTGGTCATGCCCTGGTCCTGCCTGGGTGCTGGGGCCTGCAGGGGGCGAGGGGCAGAACTCCAATCACAGGTGCTTCCCAGGCCTGGCGCCCACTCCCTCCGGCAAGGCCTGTGGGGCCTGGGGCGCCTGTGCTTATACAAGGGTATGTGTGGGGCTGGGTGAGGGGCACGGACCCCTGAGCCAGACTCTCAGGAGAGGCAAGACTTGAGCGGGTAGGACCGTGGTGTGTGCCTGAGGAGACCTGGAGAGCTCCACCTCCCAGAAGCTGCTTCTGGGCACCAGGGTCTCAGACTGGGCTGTCCATGGGTTCACTCCTCCTGGTCATGGGCACCCATTCCTAAATCCCTCCCTTGGGTCCTTATCTGTCCTGGGAAGTTCCTGGGGATGCTGCACCTGGGGAGACAGTTAAACCAGTGCCTACCAGCCCCTGCCTGCTGGGCTTGGGAGGAGCCAGACCTGCTGCCGTGGCTTGGTTCAGCAGAAGGAAGTCGGGGTTACCTACTGGCGTCATGGGCCAGCCAGCCTCTCACCAACTCCTCATGACAGAAACCCAACTACAAGAGGCTTCTCTGCAGACGGCTGTGGCTAAAAGGACAAATACTGTATGACCGCGTTACTATGAACCAAATATATTGTGTAACATATTGTTTGATTTAAACATTTTTGTATATGTATCCAGTACATTTAATTGAGAAATGTATGTATTTGCTCATTTGTGTTTACTTTTTAGTTTTTAATTGTTTATATTTTCAATTATTAAATGTACAAAATAAAGTTTTAAAAAAAGGGCTGTAGCTAGTTCATGCTAACTGCAGGTACAGCTGGATCCAGGCACACAGATGACTTCACCTAAGATGGTTCTTGGCCCCTGGCTACGCATGCCTCTGGCTGGCTCTGCTCTTTGGTGGCCCTGGAGAAGGGTGGTTCCTCTAAGAAGAGCAAAGGAAACTTTCAAAGAAGATACATGGATGCTCAGCAGGCTGAAACTACAGAAATTTCCCGCAGATCCTGTCACTGCCTCCTCTGATTTCTAGATGGGGAACCAAGGTTCAGGGCCCGGAGACCTGCCGGCCTGACTTGGCAACTAACAGGAGGCCTGCAAGTCAAGTCAACATTCCTGTCCCGTGCTCCCCGCCCATTCCCAGGCCACAGTGTCACAGTGCTGCCTTGAGCCCCACTAGAGGTTACTTCTGGGGTAGGGCTGTGGTCCCAAATCAGATGCAACAAGGTACAAGAAACACCTGAGGACACTGGTACAGGTGACTAATGCTTTGTTGGTTCTCTCTCCAGTCCAGATTCCTGGTACCGTAGGAGGGGTGGGGGTGGGCGCCCCAGGGGTGCTGGGCACTCTGGGGGTCTGTCTTGAGAAACTTGCAGGCCAGGGCTCTGCATGCTGAGAGGGAAGCCTGAGTAAGGCTGGGGCAGGACAGGGAGGGAGGAGTAGGAAGGCTGAGCTGAGGGAAGGGCGGGGCCTGGGCAGGCCCTGGAGCTCAGGACCCCGGGTTAAGGTGGTGCGGTGGGAACTGAAGTGATGGGCGGTGTGTGTGGGGGCGCCCAGGACGCAGCTGAGGGGTGGGCTTTGTTCTCAGGACTCAGGGAAAGTCTATGACGACCCAGTAAGATCCCTGGACAGATGTGTAGAGGCGGGGGTGGGGGTGGGGGAAGACCCGAGGGCACTGTGGGAGGAGCAGCAGGGGCAGGCCTGGACAGCTGGGGGCTGAGACTCCAAGGTGGACCTCGGGCCAAAGAATTCCTCCCACATCCATAGCCTGTGGGCGGACATGCTGCCCCCAGCGCAGCTTCCAGGCATGGGCCAGTGGGCAGCCATGTGCCGGCAGCAGTGGCCTCTCGGGAGGCTGCTCCTCCAGCCTCTGCTCCAGCCAGCCTGGCTGCCTCTTCGGGACCAGCCCCGGATTGCCCAGGAGAAGCTTGCGGCTGCCACCACCCTCATTCTGGCCCATTCCCGAAGTAGAACTCTGCTTTGGGAGCTCAGAGGCCCAAGGGGCCCTTTCACCCCACTTAGCCCCACCGTGACCTCACTGGACTCTGGCCACATGGAACGAAGGGGCAGGGAGGGGAGACCTGAGTGCTTTGCGTGCAGGGGCTTGTTCCCTCCGGTCACGCTGGAGCCCTGAGGCCGCAGTGGAGCCCGGGCTGGCCTGGCAGAGGAGGGGCTCTGAGGAGGAACACCGCGGTGCCTTGGCCATCCCAGATCTTCTGTGTCTCAGCGGGTCCACCAGCTGGCCGCAGGCATGAGACCCCGGGAGACAGAGCTGAGCTGCAGGTCCTGGCCGGAAGCACAGCCCAGCAGACCCAGGAGCTCCATGAAACGGTGGCTGCCTTATGCCACGAGATTTGAGGGGTGGGGTATAACCCAGAAAATGCCAGTCCACAAGTATGTGCTGAATTGGTAGTTTCTTGGTTTCTCACCCCTGAATGACTCCCATGAGATTTGGAAGCAGGAACAGTCTGAGAAGGGCGTCAGACCGTTTCTGGCTGAGGGACGGATCTGACATCACTTCCTGAGGTCCCTGAGCCATGGGTCACTCGCTGGGCTGCTGAAGGACAGGTGGGAGAAGAGCTTGGGCCTTCGCAGAGGTCAGGTTGGCAGCCCCTCTGGACCAGGGTGCCCTGTGGCCTCCCTTGGACCGCCCCACTCTGCGTGCTTTGTCTCCTGTGTGTATGATAAGCTGACCCTGACCTTCTAAAAAGGGCATCTCCTGAAGCCACCCTCCCCTCCTGAAACGCTGCCTGGCTGAAGGAAGCTGCTTTATGCTGCCTGCCTGGCAAGCCTTGATGCTCCCACTTCAGCACTGAGTGAGGATGTGGGGATGGGGAAGGGGATGCTTGTGCTGCAGAACCCTGTAAGGCTCTGCGCCCTCAGCTCCAGGTGGCCCGGGACTCCACAAAGTTGCGGGGGCTGGGTGTTGGTACCAGGCCCGAGCTCGGGGTGCGGCCGTGTCTTCAGGGTCCAGACCTGGAAGGCCTGTGTTTGGAAGCCAGTTAAACAGCGCACAAACCAGCCTCGTGAGCATCGGCCCTTCTCTTCTCTAGTGTCCAACTCACCAGCCGCCTGAGCTGGAGATCTGGAAGGCGTCCAGGCACAGACTTTGAGCCCTGAGGCTCCCTTCGCAGCCGGCGCTCAGCCACTGCCCCAGCTTTACGAGCTGGGATCACGGCTATCCTCTTTCCTGGCTTCAGTCTCGCCCGCTTCAACTACCCTCCCCGTGAGCCAGAGTGGAAGTACTGGGGGAGACTGGATGGTCTTCTCTTGTGCTTCAGACCTTTCGGCAAGCCCATCAGGACCCCCCAGATGCCTTGGCCTGCTGCCCCCACTCTGACCCCTGCCTGGACCCCCACCCTCTGTCCTCAAGTGGCTGCCGCACGTTGGGAATTCCACACCACCCCAGGGGCTGGGCTGCCCAACAAACTGCCTTCCATGTGGCTTCTGCATGTGAGTTCAGGCAGGACCTCCTTTGGGAAGCTTGCCTGCCCTCCCCCTTCTCCAGCCCCAGGAAAACTCCTTTTCCCCTCGTTTCATCCCATACCTGCCTCTGGGTGGCTGGCTGCTACTGCAGCCTGATTAGGGGTTTTCGGGCCTGTCCCCCCACTAGGCCAGACACACCCCAAGGAAGGCAGCCCTGCCCATGCCTCCTGGCAGCGCGGGTGGTCACACAGGGCTGGACGTGGTGGGCTGCGCGTGGGCACCGCCTGCCAGCTGAATGCAGGACTGAAAACAGACACATCTGCTTTATTTGCTTCTGGACAGTAGGACAGTAGCACACACGTGATTTCTGGAGGCCCCGGCCGCTGCAAGCACAGAGGCCTATGGAGATGCCCCTGCAGGAAATGCCCAGACACGATGGCTGTGGCCCAGGAGCCTGTGGTCCCATCGTCAGTCCCCTCTTCAGGGCGCAGAGTCTGCCAGGGCCGGGAATGGCAGCTGCTTCTCAGCCCTGTGAGGGAGAACAGGGCCAGAGTTCAGCTGGGGCCTCCTCTGCCTGGAAACTGCTACACGCCCCCCCAGGTCTCGGCACCAGCAGTATCACCAAGGCTGCCCTGCCCCATGCTGGCAGGGCTCCTTGCCAACTGTTCCACTGAAGCCACAGCCTTACGGGTGTCTGGGTGTTTATATGCCTGTCTCCCTCCTCCCCTGTGGGTGGCGGCCTGGAGACCTGAGCTGGTGGCTCTTGGTTTTTATATCCCAGTGCCAGGGATGCGCCCAGCAAGGGACAGGCCCGCACTTAATGCGCTCGTGGAGCCACAGCAGCAGTGAATTGGCACTGGCTAATACAGAACCCTCTCATCCATCTAATGGCCCTGGAGCTGGCTGAGAAGGCCTGTGGGAGGAGCCGCCCACACGCCACCTCTGCCCACCTGCCTCCACCATGGAGCTGTTTAACACATGTCCTGTGGACGATGCTCCCTCTGCCTTGCCCGGAGGCCTCTCCTGTTCTCTTATTTATCAGCTTGGAGTTTTCTAAGTGAAACCCGATCAGAGAGAGTGTCCTGGGGTGTGGGGTCAGGAGAATCAGGTTCTGCTGTGCTCAAGTCTGTGGAGTGCTCTCTCGGGTTTCCAAGCAGCCGTCCACGGCCACAGACACGCACCCGTCTCTGGGCAGGTGTCTGCACTTGTGCCCGGAGCTCTGCGGATGTGCATGAGGAGCCTCCCCGTCTCGGCTCCCTGACCAGGGGGGCCAGGGACAAGATGTCCTGCCGCCTGGCTACACCAAGGAATGGGTTGCTCCTGGGCTCGCCTGCGCCCAGCTTCTACCGGGGGCCGAAGAGGTGGAGGCCAGTGGAGGACAGGGAGGGGCTTCTCCAGTACTGGCCGCAGCTCACACGTGGGGCGCCACCCCGTGGGCAGGTGCCAAGGCTTGCCTCCAGCGTGGTGAGCGCCACCCGTGGGGGCCATGCCGGCCTCTGCGGCTGACAGCTGGTCAGGGTCCAATTTTGCTCTTTAATAACATCAGGGGGTAGGGGCCAGGGAAGTGGGGAGCCGGGCGTGGCAGCGCCCTCGAGCCTCTCTCAGGCGGGCGGGAGCTTCAGAGAACTCTGTCTTCCTTGGTAAACACACCTTTGCCTCATGCGACGAAGGTCAAGGGGTCAGAGGTGTTTGCTGAAGACAGCCTCTGCGAGGCAGGGTTTGGGGCTGCCTGGAAAGAGGGAGAGGGAAGGGGAGAAGGGGAGGGGACAAAGTCCAGGGCTGGGGAGGCCGGGGGAAGGTGGCTCTGCCAAGAAGCCAGGAAGGTTACAGCAAGAGCCCAGGTCCCTCCTTCAATGAGTTCAATGAAGAGCTCATGTGCCCCAGGAGGGGAGAGAGCTTTTGTGTGAACCTTAACCTTGCTGATGAGTAGAGAACAATGCCCCAGGTGGGCATGCAAGGGGTCAGCTGAAGGGTCCACGTCCCTGGGCCCAGACCTCTTGGTCTAATAGAGCCGACACTGCCCCAGGTCCTTCCATCAGGAATTCTTCAGAAATGGTTGCCAATGTCTCCCGTGCTCCATAATGGAAAGCGAAACCTCTTCCCACCCAGGCCTCGTGGTCTGGAAGGCTGGCCGGCCTCATTCCCTGACACAGTGCCGAGCTGCAGAGGGGCTCTGCTCTGGCCCCTGGGGCCCCCGACTTGGGCTGGGGATGGTCAGTGCTGGTGGCCTGTGCAGCCGGGCACTGCACGGCCTTGGCAGAGGGTCCTGGGAGGGCGGGGGTGGGGCCTGAGCTGAGCTAGAGCCGGAGGATGGCACTCACACAGGGGCTGCCTCCCCTGGCCGAGGCTGGGGTCCAGGCTGGAGCCCGCTCAGGGGGTGCCTCTGGCTGCAGGACAGATACTTGGCCATGGACGTGGCCGAAAGGGCAGGAGACGTGGCCCACTCGACCTCTGACCTTTCCAAACGCTAAGTCCATAAAGCCGCTTGTCTCCTAGGCTGGCAAGAGGCTTTTCTGTGGGGAAGAAGAGCCTGTCCTAACCCTTTTTCCATAAATTTGAACACTGATGCAAATGCTTTGGTAAAGTTAAAGCCTACTGCACCTAAATGAGGGATGCCTCCCTACGTGGACACTGGATGGGGTGAGGTGGGGACTGGCCAGCTATAGCCTGGGGCAGCATTTCTGGGCCAGAAGATAGTGCTGGGCCTGGGAAGGGCACAAAATTGCCTAGAAAAGAAATGGGGGGCGGTGGGAGGAGCGAGGCAGGAAGTGGCTGGGAGAGGCAGGGCAGGAGGGAAGGCTTTGGCTGGGGCCTCGGGAGGACTGTGGGCTGAGCAGGATGGAAGCTCAGCATCCAGGCCTGTCTGGGACTACCAGGACTAAGAGCCCCTGCAGCTGGGCAGGCAGGGGCATGATGCCTCCAGCACTGCAGGGGGCTGAGGAGCACGAGTGGGTTCCCAGAGACTCCCCCTGGCCAGCACAGGAGGGACGGAGGCAGCCATGCTGCGCTCAGGAGAGGAAGAGATTCCACTTCACAGCTAGCGCCCTTTGGCTCCACCTCAGGAGGCAGGTGGTGAGTGGCCTCATGGCCCAAGTGGTGCCATGGAAGGCCGGCGGGCCAGGGCTGGGGGCAGGGGCTCTGCCGCTCCTGGCACCCTCACCCTCACCTCTTCTCTCTCTATCTTGGCAGGAATCTCCCTGAGGGCACACACCCGCTCTTTCCTCTCTGTCTCCTCAAGCTGGAAGGCTCTTGCCCCCTTTTCACTGGGTGGGCCTCTCCTTCCCATGTGCACCCCACTCTGGACTCTGGGCCCCTCCTCTGTGCTCCCACCACCACGTCTAGGCCCCCAGCCAGCAGGCTGGCCCCTTGAGGCTGGGCCTGCCTCACTGTGGCTGTCCCCTGCCCAGTCACTCCAGGTAAGGCCCCCGGGCCTGCCCTTTCCTATCTCAGATGGACAAAGGCACTCCTGGAACAACGCTGGACCAGGTGTCTGAGGGGCCTGGGACCTGAGCACCCCTCCCAAGGGAGTGGCAGGGGCATCAAGGTTAGGTGTGCCTGGCAGCAGAGGCGGGCTCACCTTGTGGGCGGCACTCACGCAGCGCTGGTATGCCTTGACCAGGTCTGAGCACAGGAGCACCTCCTGCAGGTTTTCACGGTAGCAGCGGAGGATCTGGGCCTGCAGGCCGGAGCACACGGGCTGCACCCTGCGGGGCCTGCGGAGACAGAGGAGCAGACGGCCTTGAGGGCACTGGCTGAGCGCAGGGCCTCCCCAAAGCTGGGGGTGGGGTGTAGGCTGGGGAGGGGAGTGGCACTAGGTGAGGCACTGATGTCCACCAGGGCCCACGTCAGCCTCAGAGAGAACGGAATCTGATGTCCCCGTCGTAAACGTGAGAAAGGAGGTGTGCAGCGCTGCAGTCTGAGCTCACACCGGCAGGTGGCCCCTCCCTGAGTGGACAGGGACCTGAAGACTCCAGGATGAGGGCAGGACCCCGGAGGAGGGTCACGGACAGCCAGAAACCCACGCTCCAGGCTGCGCTCGCTCGGCTCCACCACCTCCCGAGAGCATCTCTGTGATTTGGTTTACACGCAATCGTGACCGTAAGATTTATACACAAGCGTACGCCTTTCCTTCTGAGCTTAAAACCAATACATGCATAATGAGGAAAATGGGAAACTCCAGAAATGCCAAAAAAGGAAAAACTTTTCAGAATCTCACAGAGATAACTGCTGTCATATTTGAGGGATACTTTACTACTTTTTGTTCCTTTCTTCCTCTATAAAAGTATTTAGAACCCACAAAAAAACGGGATACATTCTCTTTTAAAAATTAAGCAAAATCAAACAATAAGAGTGAAACCTTACAGATGAGGCTGCAGTCGGCCGCCCGGCCTGCCCTCCTTCCAGCCTCCTCCTTACATTCCCATGCCCCCCTCTCTCCCCTGCCACCCCCCCACATGCATGCACACATGTACACACATACACAGTGGTCCTTTCTCCTATACTCCCGTGTACCAGGTGCCATTTTCAGAGCTTACACATTAACCTCCTCATAGGAGCTTTATTTATGTGGCAGAGACGCTTATTCATCACCCCCTTTTCCCAAATGAGGAAGCTGAGGTACAGGGAAGTTAAGCAGCTTGCCCACCAGGCGTACGGCTAGTACCAGGTGCAGGCAGGAGATGCTTATCTACATAGTTGGGACGACATCATTTCTACTGATCTGTTTCTGAGGTGGTTTTGAGGCAGGTTAACCAGGGAACATTCCCAGTTGTAGG
>JAQZBX010103055.1:0-11093 GCA_029593785.1 Cabassous unicinctus | reverse complement strand
GATATTACTTTGTATAATCTCAATCTTTCTGAATTCATTGAGAGTTGTTCTGTGGCCTAGCATGTGGTCTATCTTGGAGTATGTTCCATGTGCACTTGAGAAGAAAGTAAATCTTGCTGTATTTGGGTGGAGTGTTCTGTATATGTCTATTAAGTCCAGGTCCTCTAATGAATTGTTCAGAGCCTTTGTTTCTTTAGTCATTCTCTGTCTAGATGTTTGATGAACAAATATTGAAACATAGCTACTAACCATTGTCGTGATTCACATTATGGTTTACATTTTGGACCATATACTTTTATAAGATCTGATAAAATTTAACATGGCCTGTATCAATGTTTGCAAGATCATGCAGAACACTTCCATCACCCCCAAAATGCCTCTTTTTCTGTGTATTTTATTCCTCCCTCCCTCTCTCTTTCAGGCCCATGGTGACCACCAGACTTCATTCCTTGAAGGACAAGATTCATAGTTACTTGCATCTTCACTGAGGGCTGGACACTTTGGTCTGTCCTCCCTTATTAGGCACTGCTGATGTTCTTGTGATTCCCATCCTTCTGACAACACAGCAGGCCTCCCTAGGATGGGATTTCAATACCTTCTCACTCATTGTGAGTCTCTACCCACTAATGCAACACACTATGCCAAAATGATCACTCACATGCTCCCTAGAAGCTTGCCTCAGGGGTGCCCTGGCCCAAATGTCCCCATCCAACATCCTAGACAAGTAACCCTTCCTTGTCAAATATTGCCAAATGAGCATTCCCAACATTGTAATTTCAACCACATACATGCCAATCCCATGTTCACCTGCTCCCTCCCCCAATCCTCCCCCCAGTTCCATGAATTATCCCACACCCCCAACCTGGCTTCCCATCTAACCTGCATCACCCAACACAATATTATCACTATACCCCTGTCGTGTCTCTTCACTGCACCACTACATGCTTCCACCGTGTCATGGATTTTGTCCATATGGACGTTGGCTCACAACCTTCTACTCCTTTTCTGTTTCCTGTAAATCTATCTTCCAGACTCTAGCTCTGTGAGTCTGCTCAGTTTGCTTAACTCATGTCAGGGAGGTCATGTAATATTTGTCCTTCAATGCCTGGATTGCTTCACTCAACATAAGGTCCTCAAGATTCATCTATGTTGTTCCATGTGTTAGTACTATATTCCTTCTTACTGCTGAGTAATATTCCATTGTATGTATATAACAAATTTTGTTTATCTATTCATCAGTTGATGGGCATTTGGGTTGATTCCAACTTTTGACAATAGTGAATAATGCTGCTATGAACATTGGTGTGCATATATCTGTTTGGGTCCTTTCTTTCAACACTTCCGGGTATATGCCCAGCAGTGAAATTGCTGGATAATATAATAGATCTACAGTTAGTTTTTTGAGGAACTGCCAAACTGTCCTCCAGAATGGCTTGACCATTATACATTAACACTAGCAGTGGATAAAGGTTCCGTTCCTCTGCATCCTCTCCAATATGTGTAGTCCTCAGTTTTTTAATAGCTGCCAGTCTAATGGGTGTAAGATGGTATCTCATTATAGTTTTGATTTGCATTTTCCTAATACCTAGTGATGTTGAGCATCTTTTCATGTGCTTTTAAGCCATTTGTATTCCTTTGGAGAAGTGTTTATTCAATACCCTTGCCCCCTTTTTAAATGTTTTTTTTATTTTTTTTTATTTTCAAGGTGTAGAATATCTTTATATGTCATAGATAATAGACTCCTATTAGATATATGTTTACCAAATATTTTCTCCCATTGAGTAGGCTGCCTTTTCACTTTCTTGACAAACTCATTTGAAGTCCAAATTTTTTAATTTTGAAGAGGTCCCATTTGTCTATTTTTTCTTTCACTGCTTGTGCTTTGGGTGTAAAATTCATGATATCATTTCCTATTACAAGGTCTTATAGCTGTTTCCCTACATTATTGTCCAAGGTCTTTATGGTCTTGGCTCTTATATTTAGATCTTTGATCTATCTTGAGTTAATTTTTGTATGGTGTAAGATGATGTTCCTGTCTCATTCTTTTGGATGTGAATTTCCAATTCTCCAAGCACCATTTGTTGAAGAAGACATTTTCTCCCAGTTGAATGGGTTTGGTGGCCTTATCAAATATCACATGAGTGTATATGTGAGGATCTATATCAGAACGCTCAATTTGGTTCCATTGGTCAGTATGTCTATCCTTGTACCAATACCATGCAGTTTTGAACACTGTAGATTTGTAGTATGTTTTAAAGTGTCCCTTGACTCATGAAGTTAGTCCATTAACACTCAATGTTATTATTGTCATGGAGTTACTTAGATTAGCCATATTTTCTTTAGGTTTATGTATGTCATATATTGTTTATATTACTTTTTTTGTCTTTTTAATTGTTACACTCTCCTCTAACTCTATATCTCCTGTTTTTTCCTTTCAACCTGCATAACTCCTTTAGTATTTCTTGAAGTGCAAGTTTCTTTTTGACGTACTCTCAGATTCTGTATATCTGTGAATATTTTGAACTCTCCTTCAGTTTTGAATGCCAGTTTTGCTGGATAGAGAATTCTTGGCTGGAAGTTTTTTGTTTTAGCACCTTCACTATATCACACCACTGCCTTCTTGTCTCCATTGTTTCAGGTGACAGATCAGCACTTAATCTTATTGAGCTTCTCTTGTATGTGATGTTTCTCTTTTCTCTTGCTGCTTTCAGTATTCTCTTTGTCTTGAGCATTGGACAATTTGATATGTGTATGTCTTGGAGTAGGATTGTTGGGATTTATATGGCTTGGGATACACTGCACTTCTTGTATATGTACATTCATCTCCTTCAATACAATTGGGAAGTTTTCAGCCATTATTTCCTCCAACATTCCTGCTATCCCCTTTCCCTTCTCTTCTCCCTCTGGGGCACCTATAATGCATATGTTTGTGTGTTTCATGTTGTTGTTCATGTCCCTGAGTCCCTGCTGGAGTTTTTCTATCTTTTTATGGATCTGTTCTATTATCTGTTTGATTTCAGTTGTACTTTCTTCCACATTACTAATAACACCCTCTATCTGTTCAAATCTTCTGTTGTGTGCTTCCATTGTATTTTTGATTTCTGGGATTGTGCCATTTGTCACCATTATATCTGTTATCTTTTTATGTGTATTTACAATTTCTTCAGTGTGTTCTCCCATTGTCTTCTTAATATCCTTAATCTCTTCCATCACTTCATTAAGTTGATTCATGATATTTGTTTGGACATCTCTGATTAGTTTTTCAATGTTCTGCATCTCCTCTTGGTTTTTGTTTGTTCTTTGGACTGGGCCATGTTGTCCTGTTTCTTAGTGTTGCTTGTATTTTTTTGTTTATATCTAGTCATCTGTTTATCTGGGTGTGTTTATTCTGTTGATTTGATTCTCTCTCTGCTCTATGGTTTTATTTTGCTGTTTTTGAGTATGGTAAGGTTTCACTTTGACACTTCATTCCTCTTATTCTATTTCTTTGCCATTGTCTATGTTCTCTTCAAAAAAAATGTTAGCACCAGAGAAATAGGAATAGGAAAAGTGAGTGAGTAATAGTAGTGATAAAAGTAAAAGGTAGGAGAAGGATCATACAAGATGTAGGTGATCATATAATTAACCTGAGTAAGTACAGAAGAATAAGATTAGAATAGTGTGATAGAAACTATGAAACATGAAACAGAAAAGAGAAAAATATAGAATGAATTAAAAGTCCAGAATGATGAGAAGAGGGTAAAGAAAACATAGGAGAGGGAAAGAAAAAAAAATTAAAAAAGAGAAAATAAAACACAGAGAAAGTAAGAGAGAGAGAGAAATGGGTACAATAAAAATTGAAGACCAATGCCTAAGAGGTGGGTGAAAGTACAACAGAAAACAGAAAATATAAGAATGAAACAGGGAAAATTAGAGCATAGGTAGAGAAAATTGGGAAACAAAAGAAAGAGAGAAAAGACCAACAGGCAAACAGAGAAACAAAGGAAGGGGGAATACAACAACAAGAAATCAAGACAGCAGCTACTCATTCTTTTTTAAAGAAAAAGAGGAAGAAGGTAGGAAAATGATCAAAAAGCCAAGATAAACACAGAAAAACTGCCTTTTCTCTTGGACCCCTAGTGATCTACTCAGGCTGTTGGTAATCAACAATCAATTACCCTGTAGCCTGTCCTCTGCAGTTTTTAAGCCAGTTTTTAGTGAGTAAAATAAGGAAAGTAAAACTGGAGACTTAAAAAAAAAAAAGAGATCCAATAAAAGCTAATACAAAGAGGATGTCAATATGTTCCCTGTCATAAAGTTTCATTGTGTACTTGATAACCTTGTATCACTTCTCAGAGAAGAGCTGGGAATCAAACCAGAGGCCCTGTATATACTAGGCAGGGGCTCTTCTACTGGCTTACTATGCCTTCTTAGGTTAGTAAGGCTTTTCAGATACCTATTAGCCCCTATTCCCTTCCTGTTATCTCTGTGTACTTTCTGATGTAAATTCTCTCTTTACCTAGGCTGCTAGACATGCAGCCTGCCTGAGAAGATCTCCTTCCCCTATCTCTGTCACATCAAGGTCCCTTCCAACACCCAAGGGGGGATTGGCTGGCTAAAATAGCCACAAAGATACCACCCTCCACTCTTTCTGACTCCTCCTCCTCCCAAGGAGGTTGCAGACACACTTCCTTTGGAGGAGGAAGCCAGAGACTCTACTTAGGCTGTTTGTTCTAAGGATGGAGTGTGAGAGCCACTTCCAGCCACAGGTGGGAGAATCTCAAGATTTTTTTTACCAGCTTCCTTTTCTTTCTAGCACCGTCCTAGATGACCCAGAGCACCCTCTGATCTCTCTCTCTCTCTCTCTTTCTCTCTCTCTCTCTGTCTCTCTCTCTCGATACTGGCAGGGAGGAAGAAGTCTGTTCTCCTTTTAGATACTCTTTTCCAGGAATTTTACCCACACCTGATATCTCAGGGAAGAGGGATGGGAGCACTTCCCGGTAGTCAGGAGAATCAATAACTCACAGTTTGTTGTTTTGGTTCCCTCCTCTCTGTGCCCCATTCTTCTGTTATTTGTGAAGCAGTGTCCTGGTCTGCTGTACCCCTAAGCAGGTCGCCAAGGCAGCCCTAGACTCCCTCTTAGTTTTTTTAGTAAGAGCTAAACTTTCTCTCTCTACCCCCATTGGCCATATTCCCACAATCATTGTCCTTTAGTTTCCAATTTGACCACTGTAGCTTTAAGGTCAGGAAGCATGAGTCTTCTGACTTTGCTCTTTTTTAAAGAATATTTGGTTATTCAGGATCCCTTTCCTTTAAAATAAGTTTGGTAGTTGATTTTTTTTTATTTCTGTAAAATAGGATGTTGAAATTTTGATTGGTATTGCATTGAGTTTATAATCAATGTGGATAGAATTGACATCATCATGATATTTAGTCTTCTAATCCATGAACACAGAATGTCCATCCATTTGTTTAGGTCTTTGATTTCTTTCAGCAACGTTTTGTAGTTTTCTCAAAGTAAATCCTTTACATTCTTGGTTAAATTATAGCCTTGATATTTGAGTCTTTTTGTTACTATTATAAATGGAATTTTTTCTTGAATTCATCCTCGGTTTGCTCATCACTAGTGTATAGAAATGCTACTGTTTTTTGCATGTTGATCTTGTGTCATGTCACTTTGCTGAACTCATTTATTAGCTCAAGTAGCTTTGTTGTAGATATTTCAAGATTTTCTAAATATAGAATCATGTCATGTGCAAATAGTGAGAGATTTACCTTTTCTTTTCCAGTTTGGATGACTTTTATTTGTTTTTCTTGCCTATTTTCTCTAGCTAAAACTTCTAGCGCAATGTTGAATAACAGTAGTGACAGTGTACATCCTTGTCTTGTTCCCGATCTTAGAGGGAAAGCTTTCCAACTCTCCCCATCAAGTACAATATTTGCTGTGGGATTTTCATACATGGCCTTTATTGTGTTGCAGAACTTTCTTTCCATACATATCTTTTGAAGTATTTTTCATGAAGAAAGATGCTGGGTTTTGTCAAATGCCTTCTCTGCATGAATTGAGATGATCAAGTGTTTTTTTTTCCCTTCAATTTATTAATCTGGTATATTACATTAATTGATTTTTTAAAGTTGAGCCACTCTTCCACACCAGGAATAAAACCCATATGACCATGATGTGTAATTGTTTTTATATGCTGTTAGATTTGATTTGCAAGGATTTTGTTGAAAATTTTTGCATCTATGTGCATTAGGGAGATTGTTCTCTAATTTTTTTCTTGTAGTATCTTTATCTGGCTTTGGCATTAGGGTGAGGTTGGTTTCATAAAATGTGTTGAGTATTAATTCTCCTTAAATTGTGGGTGTTAATTCTTCTCAAATTGTTTAGTAGAATTTACCTGTGAAGCCATCTGGCCCTGGATTTTTGTTGGAAGATTTTTGACTGATTCAATCTCATTGCTTGTGATTGGTTTTGGTGCCATTCTATTTTTTCTATAGTCAGTGTTGCTTATTTATATGTTTCCTGGAGTCTGTCCACTTCATCTATGGAACATTCTGATCTAAAATTCTGGGGAGTGGATGTGGTTTATGTGGTTGAGCGCCTGCTTTCCACATGGAAGTTCCCTGGTTCAGTTCTCAGTATCTCCTAAAAATAAAAACAAACAAATAAACAGCAACAAGCAAACAAATGAAAAAACCAACTCAGGGGTGCCTATGTGGTACAGTGGTTGAGCACCAGCTTCCCACATACAAGGTCCCAGAGTCAATCCTTGGTCCCAGTACCAAAAAAAAGTCCTATGGCTCTGCTTTCAGCAAGTCCCTATATAGAGGACCCAGGTAGATACCAAGATGTAGAAGATGCTGGCACCAATACAAAAATAGCCTAAAAACTGCTGGGCTTCCTTTTTGGAGGTGGGTGACTTTACAGTAATTTGTCCTGTATCGTGTCAAGAATCCAGTGATGGACTCTGGCCAATATACTACCTAAGAATGTGACCTGCTGGGCAGGGCCTTGAATCTTGTTGGAATTTATGGCCCAGTTGGATTGTTGAAGCCCAGTTAGCAGTACATGCAATCCCTGGGCAGTTTTTTCCTTGCCCTGGTCCACCAATATGATATCAACAGTATAATGGAACACTCTGTCTTTTAGGCAAGGGTAGCTTACTCAAATGCTGTCTGACCCATTGGGGGCAGATAGTAGGTGAATTTATATACTCATGTGGCAGTACAGTGAAGGCATATTGTAGACCTTACCATTGGAAGACAACTTGACCCTGGTCCTCTTCTCAGAGTGGGATGGTGAAAAAAGGCATTCCCCAGCTCAATAATTGCAGACCAAACAACACTGAAGGTCATAATAATTTCCAGGAGCATCACAAAGTCTGGGAGCACAGGTGCCAAATGGGGGCATTTCTACATTCAAGTGGCAGTAGTCTATATTTAGCCACCATACTCAACATTTCTTTTCCACTGACCAAACCAGACCATTATAGGCAGAGATGATGGAGCTGAGGACAGATAGTTCTTTTAAGAGACCTGTAAGGTGATTTTCTCCACCAGAAAGACAGTATTGCTGTTAGGCAATCCAAGGAGGTGGGAGCACTGAGGGTGCATAGACCATCACTTCCCCAACCATTATGGCCAGAATTTTTTATTGGGCTGGGTGGCATACAATTTTATTCACTACTGGGATGTGTAGTGGTGCAGGATGTATGTGCATTGAAATTCCACACATTTTAAGTATTAATATCATATCCACGATCACCATCCTATACTCTGGTAACCTATCTTATAGGTTCTGACTGTATGTTTTTTTTTAGGAGGTACCAGGTATTGTACACAAGACCTCATATTTGGGAAGCAGGTGCTCAATCACTGAGCTACATCTGCTCCCCAATGTGAGTTGGTGTTTTTGTTTGTTTTGTTTTTAGGAGGTACTGGGGATGGAACTCAGCACATTGTATATGGGAAGCAGGAACTCAACCACTTGAGGAACATCTGCTCCCTTCTATGAGTGTTTTGATTATAATTATTTCTCATCAGTGAGATCATACAATATTTGCTCTTCAAGTATAACTTATTTCACTCAAGATAATATCTTTGTGTCATCCATGTTTTGCATGTATCAGAACTTCATTCCTTTTTTAATGCTGAAAAAGATTGTATTGTGTGTACATAACTATATTTTATTTACCCATTGGTTGATGGACACAGGTTGCTTCCATCTCTTGGCAACTGTGAATAATGCCCCTATAAACATCAGTGTGCAAATATTTGTTTGAGCCACTGCTTTTAATTCTTTGGGGGTATATCCCTAGTAGTTGGTTTGCCAGGCCACATGAAAGTTCTATAATTACATTTCTGAGGTATTGCCAAATTGTCTTCCACATTGCCTGCACCATTTTACATTGTCAACAGCGATGAATGAAAGTTACTCTTTCTGTACGTCCTCTCCAAACTAATTTTCTGTTTTTATTTTTTAGTAGCAGCCATTACAATGGGTGTGAAAGAGTATCTCATTGTAGTTTTTAAAACAAATCAATTTTATTGATACATATTAATAAAGCATAAATCCATCCAAAGTGTACAATCAATGGTATTTGGTATAATTACATACTTGTGCATTCATTTCAATCATTTTTAGAGCATTTTCAGTATTCCAATAATAATAATAAACAAAAAATAAACAAACACTCGTCACTTCTCAATCTCTCTATCTTCCTCTGCAATACATAGCTGCTGTTCTATTTCTGGCTCTCTAGTTTATTTGTATTTATATTTTGTAAAAGCATTCTTATATGCAATATCAACCATATTCATATTTTACATGATATTTCAATATGTTACAAAGCCCCATGTTGCATTTTTAGCTTTCCTTCTAGCAACATATATGACATTAGACTTATTCTTAACTACTGTTGCACCCATATAATAACTCTACTAGTTATTCATTTCCAAACATTTGCAACCTTTTTACCAATTCAGCACAGATTAACCACTAGCTTTCCATTCTCTACCCTTATTCTATTTTCTGGTAACCTATATTCTAATTATTAACTCCATGATTTTACACAATATATTTAGCTCATAATAGCATAATCATACAATATTTGTCCTTTTGTGTCTGGCTTACTTCAGTCAACATAATGTCCTCCAGGTTCATTCATGTTGTCATATGTTTCACGACTGCATTTCTTCTTACCACTGTATATTATTCCATCATGTGTATACTCCACAATTTTTTTATCCATTCATCAGTTGATGGGCACCTGAATTGTTTCCAAATTTTGGCTATCATGAATAACACTGCTATGAACAGCAATGTGCAGATGTCTATTCGTGTCACTTCTCTCAGTTCTTCTGGGTATATACCTAGCATTGGCATTGCTGGGTCCTGTGGCAAGTCTATATTCAAATTCATGAGGAATGGCCAAACAGTCCTTCACAGTGGCTGTACCATTCTATGTTCCCATCAACAGTGAATCAGCATTTCTGTCTCTTGACAACCTCTTCAACACTTAAAATTTTCTGACTTTTTAATAGTGGCCAGTCTAGTAAGTGTGAAATGATTTCTCATTGTAGCTTTTTTTCTCTTTTTTATTTTTATTTTTTAACTTTATTTTGTACATTTAAAAATTGAAATTATGAACAAAAATTAAAAAATAAAAAGAAAACACAGTTGAATAAAACATACATTTTTCAATTTAATGTACTGGATATATATAAATTTTTTGAATTATACAATATTTTACACAATTTATTTGGCTCATAGTAATGCAATCATACAGTATTTGTCCTTTTGTATCTGGCTTGCTTTGCTCAACATAATGTCATCCAGGTTCATCCATGTTGTCATATGCTTTGTGATTTCATTTCTTTTTAAAGCTGCATAAGATTCCATCATGTGAATACACCACAGTTTGTTTATCCATTCATTGGCTGATGGACACTTGGGTTGTTTCCAAATTTTGGCAATTGTGAATAATGCCACTATAAACATCAGTGTGCAGATGTCTCTTCATCACTGCTCTCAGTTCTTCTGGAAATATACCCTGTATTGGTATTGCAGGGTCATGTGGAAACTCTATTTTCAGCTTCTTTAGGAACTGCCAAACAGACCTCCACAGTGGCTGTACCATTCTCCATTCCCACCAACAGTGAATAAGTGTTCCTATTTCTCTGCATCCTCTCCAACACTTGTAGTTCTCTGTCTTTTTAATAGTGGCCATTCTGATAGATATGAAATGATATCTCATTGTAGTTTTTTTTTTTTTAATCTTTTTTTTTTTAAAGATTTATTTATTTATTTATTTATCCCCTCCTTGCTGCTTGTGTTTTGCTGTGTCCATTCGTTGTGTGTTTTTTCTGTGTCTGCTTATCTCCCCCTTGCTGTGAGGTCTTGCTGCATCAGCCCATTGTGCTACACGGGCCTGCCTGCCCTCACAAGGAGGCCCCAGGTAGCAAACCCGGGACCTCCCATATGGTAAACGGGAGCTCTATCGATTGAGCCACACCCGCTTCCCCTCTCATTGTAGTTTTGATTTGCATTTCCTTAATCATTAGTGATGAACATTTTTTCATGTGTTTTTTTGCCATTTGTATTTTTTCTTTGGACAAATGTCTATTCAAGTCTTTTGCCCATTTTTAAATTGGGTCATTTGTTTTTTTATGGTTCACTTGTAGCATCTCTTTATATATGCTGGGCATTAAGCACTTATCGGAAATTTGATTTCCAAATATTTTCTCCCATTGAGTTTGTTGCCTTTTCAGCTTTTTGACAAAGTCCTGTGAGGTGCAAAAGTGTTTAATTTTGAGGAGGTAACATTTATCTATTTTTTTATTTTGTTGCATGTGCTTTGGGTGTAAGGTCCAAGACACCACTACTTACTGAAAAGTCTTGAAGATGTTTCCCTACATTTTCTTCTAGTAGTTTTATGGTCCTGGCTTTTAAATATAGGTCTTTGATCCATTTTGAGTTGGTTCTAATATAGGGAGTGAGATAGGGGTCCTCTTTTATTCTTTTGGTTATAGATGTCCAGTTCTTCCAGCACCATTTGTTGAAGACTGTTTTGTTCTGTTAACATGGATTTGGTAGGTTTGTCAAAAACCAT
>JAQZBX010103054.1:0-11089 GCA_029593785.1 Cabassous unicinctus | reverse complement strand
AAAACCAACATGTCACATACAAGGGAGCCTTGATAAGATTAAATGCTGATTTCTCATTGGAAACCATGGAGGCAGGAAGGCCATGGGAGGACATATTTAAAGTACTGAAAGAGAAAATTGCCAAGCAAAAATTCTGTATCTGTCTAAACTGTCTTTCAAAAATGAAGGATGAATTAAGACATTCCCAGATAAACAAAAGATGAGAGACTTCATTACCACAAGGCCAGCCCTACAAGGAATTCAGAATGCTAAAGAGAGTTCTACATGTTGAAAGGGAAAGACAATAGACAATAGATCAAAGCATCATGAAGAAATAAAGATCTCCATTAAAGATAATGACATGGGAAATATAAATTCCAATACTATTGTAGTTTTATTTGTAACTCCACTTTGTACTTCCTATAGGATCTAAAAGGCAAATGCATACAATGTAATGATACCTCAGTGGTTTTGGACTCATAATGTATAAACGTGTAATTTGTGACAAGAACCATGTAAAGGTAGGTAGATGGAGAGGTATAGGAATATAGTTTGTGTATACCATTGAAAGTTGTCTAATGTAATTGGTATCAAAGCAAACAAGAGTATGATGGATTTAGGATGTTAAATTTAAGCCCCATAATAACTGCAAAGAAAATAGAGAGTTTGCAAACTCATAAGCAGAAATTTGAGTACAGGTTTCTATGGTCAGTGGGCAGGTGAACATGGAGTTAATGCATAATGGGGATAGGGTTTCTGATTGGGGAGAAGGGACAGTTTTGGTAATGGAAGTTGGTGAGGGCACTGCAATATTGTGAATGTGATTAATCCCATTGAATGGTATACTTGGAAATGGTTGAAATGGGAAGGGTTATGTTGGATATATGGTCCCACAATTAAAAAAAAGAAAAAGAAAGAAAGAGCAACTAAAGAGACAGAACAATTAAATACAATATATGATCCTGGATGGGATCTTGCAAGGGAAGAGAAAAGGCTCAAAGGGACATTATTGGGACATATGAAAAAATTGAAATATAGACTATAAGATTTATATCAATGTTAAGATGCTTGACCTTGATAACTGCCCTTAAGATGGTTACAAAGGTGAAGATTCTTATTCTTAGGAAATGTGCATGGTAGTATTAAGTGTTCAAGGGTCTAATGTACACAGCCTACACTCAAGTGTTCAGAAAATGGATGGATGGATGGATGGATGGATGGATGGATGGATGGACAGACAGACAGATAGATCAATCAAATGTGCCAGAAAGTTAAAATTGGTAGATCTAGGTATCTAGGGGCATAGGAATATGTGGGAGTTCTCTGTATGGGGTTTGTATTAGTTTTGTAACTGTCTTCTAAGTCTGAACACATTTCAAAATAAAAAGATTTAAAAAAAAACAGCATCACCACTTAGTAGCCCTAAGGAATATAATATTATAACAATAATTCCTACTCATAAAGTCCTTGGGAGAATTAAAACCTGGCACAGAATAATTGGTATCTAAGTGTTAATTATGATGATTTTTATTTGCCTCTTCCCCTGGACCTCCTCAAGACCCACCTGGCAAAAAGTACCTGAAGGTGGCTTCCAGTCCCCCTCTGTCCCTCTCCTTAGCACAGGGCTTGCAGGAGTATGAGGAGTGGAAAAGGGGCAAGAACCCCACCATTGTGGAGGTGCTGGAGGAGTTCCCATTCATCCAGATGCCCTCCACCCTGTTGCTGACCCAGACATGTACCCTCACTACTATTCCATCAGCTCATCCCCGGACATGTACCCTGACAAGGTGCACCTCACCATGGCTGTCATCTCCTACCACATCCAAGGTGGGCAGAGGCACAGGGAGAAACTGCACATCTACATTTTTCCCCAGGAGGCCCCCTTGGATTTGTCCCTATGCAAAATCCCAAACTCCTTGGAGGGAATTCACACCCAAGACCAGCACAGCCTGCAAACATCTCCTTAGGCAGAGCTAACCCCTGTGGAATTAGGAAGGAGGAGAGACTCTATTTGGATGTCAGCTGTTCCCAGTGTTTGAGACTCTATTTGGATGTCAACTCCCAATGCTTGAGGGTCCGTTTTACTCCTTCCACCCCACTGTGCCCCTGAGGAAGAAAGGAGAACATGCCACCCCCTCCCCATTCCTTAGGGGAGCTCTCTGCTGCAAGAGGTGTGGCTGGTTGTGGGTCAGTTAGATAAACCAACCTCTCTGTTCCCACATTTTCCCTACTTGATAAAGCTATTAAAATGCACCATGCCTAAGAGAGCTCTGAGACTGGGGTCCCAGCAAGCCACTGGGAGCTTGTGGACTGAGACCTTCTGCTGGATCAGGGCCCTGGGCAGTTTCACAGCCACAAGCTCAGGCCAGCAAAACCACATTCTTCTTCCCTTTCAGAGGAAGGCTTGTAGATAATGAATTTCAGGGCAGAAGCTAGCTGGGCCCTGGGCTGGTGAGCTCTCTGTTGGAGGTAGGGGCATTGACAAGGGGAAGCTTGGGGCAGTAACCAAGCCAGCCCACCTTGCTTATTTTGCTAGATGGAGAAGGACCACTTCACCACGGCATGTCCTCCTCCTGGCTCAAACAAATACAGGCTGACAAAGTGGTCCCCTGTTTTGTGAGAGGGCAAGTGACAAAAAGAAATGCACAGCCATCCCAAATCCATACTGACATCCTGAGTCAGGGTGGGTGTGCCAGACTGAAGAGTAGGTTCTGTACTCTAGAGGGAAGTCTGGATTGGACAGGACAGGAAGCTGGCATCCTGCATCCCTCCAAGTTGTTAAGGAAATGAGATCATGGGATATAGCAACATAGCAAGCTAAGCAATTCTCTAGTCAAACACAATTCAACACACCAAGTACTTCTCAGATGCATATATGCTAGGTGCTGCGGCTACAGTGGAGAATCAGGCAAATGCAGTCTCAGTCTTCGTGCATATATAGACTGGTGGAAATACCATCTAACTTCTACTGACCACACCAGCTGTCTCTAGTTTCTTAGAGATGGGGAAGAGCCAATCACCCCATCAATATGAGGTCCCACCTAACTCAGTTTTAATGGGGATACCTAAGCTTAGGCCCACAAGTGGTATATCTGATTTGTCAACCAAGAGCCTGTCTCCAAACAGTGGACTTGGCCAAACATTTTCCTCACCAGCTGAGGGCAGAATGGTCAAGGGACAGACCACATACCATCAGCATCAGAATCACCTGAGGTCCTTCAAAATTAGGGTCCTGAACCCAGACTTACTGCATTGTCCCCCTCCCCCATGTGACTCTTTTGCATACTGACTCCAGATTTAGGGAGATCTCATGTAGGGTTAAATCAGTGGTTCTCAGTCAGAAGTGATTTTGTCTCCAAAGGGACATTTGACGATGTCAGTGTCAAATTTTGGGTTGTTACAACCAGGGAGGTGTTGCTGGCAACTGGTGGGTAGAGGCCAGGGATGCTGATTACCATCCTGCAAGGCACAGGACAGCCCCCACGACAAAGAACTGCTTGTCCCCAATGTCATAGTGCCACGGTTGAGAAACTCTGGGTTCAAGCAATCCCACTCCTCTTTGTAGCTTGGCTCAGCAATGAGTAGAACTGGGGCATGGGGTGATATGCAGGAACTGGAGACCTCCAGTTCACCCCAGTTCTTGGAATTCTCCAAATTGGTAGGACACCCACCCTGAAAATGGGCACCCGGTCCAGGTTGAGGAGCTGCAAGTTCTCTGTGTCTCTACCTAAGACACCCACCTGGTACCCCTAGGACTCAGCTGTCCTTCATCAGATGGGAGCCCAACAAGCCTTCTGACTCTCTTTTCTTTGTCCAGTGCTCCAAGCTTCCACCTGCGCCCAAATCCCCAAGTGCCCTGCATCCTGGCAGCCCAGGCACTGGTATTGCCCCTTTCTGAAGCTTCTGGCAACAGCAGAAATTTGATATCCAACACAAACGTGGGTCATGGTCTGGCAGGCCCTGCACCCAGGAGGCCCAGCTGGGTCTTGGCAGCCCCATGGAATGATGGTGCTCTCCATCCATGGCTTTACTATCCTGGGAGGAGGGTGCAGTATTGGCCTTACCCTTTGGTGAAGTTCATGATATAATTCAAAGTACCTCTCCAAACAAATCTTCCCCACAGCCTGTGGCAGGGGCCTGAATTCCATGCCCAGAGAACATTTCTTTGACCCCTTAAAATGCAAATAACATGTAAATGGGTAGGTATTAAGCCTTATCAAAGAAATGCATTAATGTGGTTGTCCCAAAGATTATTACTCAAGAACAGGCTTTGCTTGGTGAGACATGCAATAAATGCACTTTGGGAGAAGGAGAAAGAGAAAGAAACCCACAGTTGAGCCATTCCGTAAGCCAAAACGTATTTAGCATTTACTAAGTGTCAGCATTATTTTAGTCACTGGGGTAGAGCAGTGAATAAGATGGGAAGAAACCACCAAAGCAAGCTGGAGTTGTCATTCTAGCAGAATAGCTAACAAGTCTAAAGGATTTCTATGGACCAGGCAAGGTTCTGCTGCTTTACATTTAATTCTCACAATAACCCTATGAGGTAGATACTATTATTATTTCCATTTTGCAGATGGGGAAACTGGGGTATAGAAAGTTCAAGTAAGTTGCTCACCATTACATAGAGCTGGGATTTGGACCCAGGCAGTCTGGCTCCAGAGCCTGGAATCCAGTGGTGGGGGCTGCTAATAAAAAGCCAGGGGGCAGGAGGAAGCCTGGACACCCAGAGAAGGATGGTCTGCCAGAGTCTGAACAGACCTCACCTGCTTCCCTCGGTGTGTGTGTATGTGTGCATGGGTGTTCATGTACCTATGCGAGTGTGCATATGTGTGTGCACATATGCATAGGTGTACATGTGTGAATGTGTACCCACCTGCCCCCAGTGTCCGTGTGTTCTGTCCACATGACACACACAAAGGTACACAGCACTACAGCCCTGGCATCCCTGGCCACCCCCAGCAACCCCCAAATCAGACCTCAGTGCTGTCAGTGACCTGAAGTCTTCCTGCTCCCAGGAATGAGCCCCTGCCCCATGGTCCTGGTCTTCAGGTATTGGCAATCCAAGATAGACCACATCTACTGGGAGGAGACCCTGCAGGCCAAGAACAAGGGAGTCTTCAGAGAACTGTATACAGCCTACTCCTGGGAGCCAGAGAAACCAAAGGTAACACCTGACCCACTCACAGTCTACCCACCCCACCCAACACACATGTGTGCTCACACACACACTCACACACGTGCATGCACGACCTGCTCCCAGAGAGACAGCTCCTCTTACCCTTCCTGAATTCCACTCCATAAGGTTGTTCTGTGCTTCAGGAAGCATGGAGAAGACACATTTATTTAAAACATTTGAGAGCCATCAGAGGAACCAACCAACAAGGCACAGTCTGCAAAACTGGAGCATGCTCCTACTGGATCATGGGGAGGTTCAGAGGGTCCCAGAGAAAACACCAGGACAGCTGGGTGGGGGCCATCAGAGGCACTGGGCAGTGGCTATTCGGTGCACTCCCTGCCAGGATGTGCCCAAATGCCAGCCTTGCTTGGGGGCAAGTTTAAGGTCTCCTGAAGAATCTAGGCAGATTCCCTGGGGGGTCTCAGGCCCCCTCACATCCTCTTGGCCCACTGTTTAGCTATTGCTGCAGCAGCTGGCTTGGTGCTGATGTCCCCTGACAGCTCCTCACCAGCCCCAGTATCGCTTGATGCTGCACAGGCTCCTGGCAGTGCCCAGTCCCCCAGCTGGAAGTGTGTGGGAACTAACCATTGGAGAAGAGGAGCAGGTAGATAATGCTCCCATCTCATGCCCCTTCAGGCAGCATTGTGCTCCAGTTGCCCAAAGTGGGGAGCAGCTTGTTCACATACCCTTGGCTGGCCTGACCACCTTCCCTATTTCACTCTTCCCAGCCCCTCACTCCCATTCCCCAGCATCTTTCTTCCCCACCAAACTGCCTGCCCACAACCCCCTGCCTTGGACGGTGCTTTCTGGGGGACAGTGCACTAAGACAGGAGGGTTACTGGGCCTGGCCCCTTCTCACAAGGTCCTCCTCCCGCAGAAGAAGTACATGCAGGACATCGTGCAGTAGCAGCTGTCTGAAGCTGTGTACCAAGCCCTGAAAGAGCAAGGGGGCCACATTTATGTCTGTGGGGATGTCACCATGGCCGCAGATGTCCTCAAAACCATCCAGCACATCATGACCCAACAGGGGAACTCTCCACAGAGGATGATGGTGTGCTCATCAGCAGGCTGTGGGTGAGTGGTGAGTGGGCTTCTTGGGCCCCTTTTCCAGCTCCCACTTTCCTGTCCCCTCTTCCTCACCCACCGGTCTTGAGTAGGGGAACCATGATGGCATCCTTGCTCCCATTTCTCCACTTAGGACTGGGAGTAGAGGATACAGTTGGTCCTAAGTCATGGCTGTTAGAGAAGGAAGGAGGACTGGGGTGCAGGTGCATGTATTAAACATAGTTGGGGGCCATGGTGTGTAAGAATTATGAGCTGTTGGCCCTCCAGGTAGCTAGAAAGAAATGACCCTTTTTCTAACAATCCACCTTTTCCTCCTCTTCCTGGAACCAAGCCACAACACTGCCCTGGACAGTTATGTAGTTAATCACTGCGCAAAGGGAATTGTCCAAGGGGGAAAGTAAGGGGTAAAACTGTCCCCATCCTTGACTCTCCAATCTATGTACCTCAGCACGGAGATGTGCCCACCCAGAAGAAGGGGTGCCTTCTAATTTACTCAAAGACCCAGGAGAGTTTAGTGGCAGCCCAGCAAGCAAAGGCATGTTGTGTGAGCAACTGCCCAAAATAGAATAAAACAGAACCCTAGACCTCCAGAAAGCTCCAGGAATGATCCCATTCTTACCTACATTTCCCTCATCAAGCAGGAGTCAAATGTTTCTGCAGAAGAACCCTTTGGTCAAATTCTATGCTAAACCCCAGTAGATAAAAAAAGAAATTTCTGGTTGAAATGCCAGGAGTCAAAGGAGAGCTGCAGAGCCCCCGCTGCCAGCCACTCAGCCTCTTCAATATGACCCTTGGGAAGCACTTTCATAGATTCCCCAGGACTCTGAAGCATAAAGTTGAAAAACCACCCCAACTAAAAAGGAAAGACAGCTTTCTTCAAAACCTTCAGGACCCAGGCAAATGGTGTCATCTCTGCATGTCATCGTAACTCACAGCTTGTCACAAACATGTTCCCTTATCCCTGCCCTCTTCCCCTGTTTATTTCTCAAAGACACTGCCCTTTGAGGACAGCCTTGGCTGCCCACCCCTCTGCTTTCCCAAAAGAGCTCCCACAGCTTCTGAACATCTTAGATACCACAAGTAAAAAGTCACCATGCCTTTTCTGAGCCTCCCAGGGGAGGAGATCCCTTTTCTTGTTCTTTTGCTTCTGGGCAAAGCTGAGCAAAGATGCCCATCCTTGAAGAAGCCCCTGCATGCCCAAAAAGTCTCCACTTTGGGGAGCTGTGAGCAGGTGTTCCCTGAGTGCTGAGCAGACCCTTTTATGTTGTTTTGTCTCTGCTGATCTCTACGGACTGACATTTCACACTAAACCCAACATTCCCTGAGTCTGAGCTGGCAGGAACAAGGTGGAGGGAGGGAAGAGGAGAGTGGTAAGATTTCTCTTTGATGGCATCACTTCTTCTGATCTAAGAATTGGCAAATAGGACAGCAGCAGCATTTCTGGGTGGTGATCTGAGTGTTCCTTTGCCCACCAGGCTAGTGAGACTCCATGGCCTGGAGTAGAGTCTTAAGGAAATAGGGTACTGAACACAGTGGGTATTGAGTTCAGCTTCATTTCTTGAGGAGCTGTCTTTAGGGAGAGTTCTATTCCAGGGTGTCAGCAGTGTCTGCCACCCTCCAATCTCTTTTCTGGCAGCTGAGGGCTGTTCCTTGGCTGTTCTGTCCCCTAGGATGACAATCGGTACCATGAGGATATTTTCAGGGTCACCTTGAGGATGTAAGAAGTGATCAGTTGCCTTAGATCTGAGTCATTGAAGAGAGCTAAAAAGACACAGCCCTCTCCTCCAGGTGCTGATGGGCAGGGAGGTCTACCTTCATTTCCCATGGCTTTCCTTGGGATCAGTGGTTCCCAAAGCAGGGTCCCTGGAAGAGCAGCACAGGCCTTACCTGGGAACTTGCTAGAGATGCAGGTGTCCAAGCCCCATCCCAGACCTGCTGAATCAGAAACTCTGGGAGTGGGGCCTGGCAATCTGTGTTTTAATAAGTCTTCTAGGGGATTCTGAGACCCACTCAAATGTGGGAAACCCTGCTTCAGACTGGCTTCCACCTGGGGTGCCCCCTAGAGGAAGGATGGCTCTCATCTCTGGGAAGATGTGCTCCTACCCATTGCTCCTGGGGTTTACACTGCCTCCCTCTCCCCCCAAATTAGTGGGGGCCTTTCCGCTAATGCAACTTTTAATGACTCTTATTTTGACAATTTCACTCACCCCCTAGAAATTTCTGGAAACAGTCTGAGGACCCAAGAGACCTGAATTGTGTCTCATTCTCTAAGACTTGCTTAGATCCCTTGACCCCTGGACACATCAAGCTTGCTGGTAATCTCACTGCTAAATGCCCTCCCTCCCATACCTTGCCACTGCATACCTCTAAACCACAGCCAGTACCCTCAACATTAAATTAAGCAGGAATCCACCTATCTCTTTGGCAATTCACCAGCGGAGGGTGCACACACCATTTCTTAAACTTGGTATCCTCCTTTTTTGTCCCTTAAGACAACATGGTAATCTTTTTTTAAATTTATTTATTTATTTATTTATTTATTTATCTATTTTTTAAAAGATGCTCAGATTACATAAATGTTACACAAAAATTACAGGGATTTCCATGTTCCCCACCTCCCACACCTCCCACAACATCCCACATAATCATCTTTCATCAGTGTGTCACATCACCTGCAATGGATATACACATCCTGGGGCTCTGCCACCAAGCATGGACCATAGTTCACATTATAGACCACACTCTATCTTTCACAGTTCTGCAGGTTATATGCTAATGTAAAATGGCCTATATCTGTCATTGCAATGTCACTCAGGATAACTCCCAAGTCCTGAAAAAGCACCTGTATTACAACTGCTTTTCTCTTCCCTGCCCCAAACGTGTCCAGTGGCCACTGGCTCACCCTCACTGTTGTAATTTCTTCCATTACTTGAATCACATTATGTCTACAACAGAATACCATTAAGTCCACTCTAGTCCATAGCTCTTCCCCCAATCCTGAGGAGCTTGGGATGGTGATGTCCACTCCACCTCCAAGTGAGAGGGGGCTTATATCCCAAGGATATGGTGGATGGGATTCTCCTGCCTGCAGCTGCAGGTGCTCTCCATTCCCTAGGATGACCGTTGTCCATCATCATCTCCTCACCAGGTGACTTGGGTGAGTCCATTGAGTTGTAGAGTAGGAATTGCAGCTCCACTGAGATTCCAGGCACAGCTGGCACATGAGCAGGCCAGAGGCTCCAGTTTCTGGAAGTATACCTAAAAACTCCAGCATCACATATAGGTTTGAATAGAAGGGACTGATGGGCCATGTGCAGGCAGGACTTATTTGAGTCCAACTCTGTGACTCTCAGGAGCACAGATTCCAAAGTAGAGCCCACTGATAAGGCATCAGTCTCTGGAGCTATCCCCCCTTATATAGGACCTGGGTGTCTCCAGAGGCCTCAAGAGTTCCTCTGTGTGGGGTGATATCCACTTTGGTGTTCTATGAGATCCTACTGAGGTGTGCATAAGTGTTACCTCTGTGATGAACTCCCAATTCTCTTTGAAGTCTCTTAGCCACATGAACTCATTTGTCTTTGCCTTTTCCCCCTTTTATTCAAGGTCTTTTTCCAGTCATACTGCCAGTTGGCACTTGGTATTAATCCCTCATTGCCAGGGAGGTTCATCCCCGGGAGTCATGTCATATGCTGGGGGGAAGGTAATGCATTCATGTGCTGAGTTTGGCTTAGAGAGAGGCCACATTTGATCAACAAGGAGGCTCTCAGTTGGCAACCCTTAGGCACCCCATAACAGTAGGCTAAGTTTCAATTATAAGACGAAAGACTCGTAAGGCTAATCATCAATAACAAGAACCCATCAGTGGACGCTACTCCTTTGCCAGACACTGCCCCTGCACTCGGGGGACTGTTGCTGCTCCCTTGGAAAATGTGGCAGAGCTCTCCAGGCTAGGAATTCAGTATTCCCTCATTTATTGAGTGATTGTCTACCCACTGTGACCATGCTCCACCCCTTGATCATTTGAACAATTTTATATATCCTCAATGTATATTCAGGTGAACCTTCTCACATGAAACCCCCATCCCAGACACCCCACACCAATTATCCTCCTCTGGCCCCTCTGTCACCCTTCTGTGATCCAAAACTTCCTTGAAGATGAAGCCCATATAATAGTCAAATACAATTAATAGGAAAATGAAATAATAAAGATAAGTTTAAATATAAGAGATAAAATACATGGAAACTTAAAAAAACACTAGAAATAAAATAAAATTGAAGGATTGGGATATTCAAAAATTGGGAAAAAAACAAAAAATTAAAAAAAAAATTTTTTTTCTTTTTAACATTTTTCCTTTTATCACTGCCTTATTGGGTGTCCAGTCTGTACTCTGACACCTGCCCCCTCTCGCCAGTGTCTCCTGAATTTTCATTTAATTTTCAAAGAACTTTTAGGTCACAGCAAAGTCACACACAGAATACTAGAGACTCCCATATACCTAACCTCCTCCTTTCCTTACTCCATATTAAAACCTTTTGTATGTGGATGGTAGCATTGTTATAACTGTTATACACATAGTGAAGCTTAGCTACTAAACATTGTCAATGGTTTACAGTATAGTTTACAATTTAGACAGTACAGTTTAATAATTTTTGATGATATTTACCATGTCCTGTGTCCATCACTGTAAGGTAATGAAAAACATTTCCCCTGATCACTAAATACTCCCTGTTTGATCTTTTCTGTTCCTTCCTCCCCATCCCCCTGGGGCACATGACACCCCCCTGTCTTGACTCATTGGATGACAAGATTCATAGTTACATGCAACAAGAGGTCTTGACATGCTGATTGTCCTCCCTTATTAGGAT
>JAQZBX010103053.1:0-11093 GCA_029593785.1 Cabassous unicinctus | reverse complement strand
GTGGTGTTGATTATAATCTACTGAGGAGTAGAAAAAAGATGAAATTAATGTTCGAAGAAGTAAAATTTTATCTCTGAATGAAGCATAAAAACAAAAGCTAAATTTCATACTAAATAAGAATCTCAATATTAAGTATTTCAAATTCTGGATTGGTTGTTGAGATTATGAAACATACAATTATACATAACAGGTCAAAAGCCAAAGGCTGGGAGTGGATGTGGCTCAAGCAAGTGGGCACCCACATCCCACATGGGAAGTTCAGGGTTCGGTTCCCAGTGCCTCTTAAAGAGGAGGAGTAAACAACAAGCAGACGGACAAGGGAGCCATCTTGGGGTGGGGGTAGGGGGATGGGAGGAGAGAATAAAATTTTTTAAAATAAATTTAAAAAGCCAAAGGCTTCTGTAAGTATGATATTAAAACCAACATTCCTACCGATGAGAATAAACTTCTAAAATCAAGTCACTCTTTCATGTGTATAAAACATTCATAACCTCTTTTGAAAACAACTATTAAAAAAATAAGCTTTGAAGTTTGAAAATAAAAGCTCAAAAGTAGTTTCTAATCCAGAGAGAATTTAGACCATTTAAAATTGCTCCAAAGAAAATGAAATACTTAGGAATCAACCTAACAAAACATGTACAGATCTATATCCTGAAAATTACAAAATTACAAAATTTTGTACATACAAAATGATGAAAGAAACCAAAGATAACCTAAATAATTGGAGAGACATACTGTGTTCAAGAATTATTTTCTTACAACTCTATGTCAATTGACAATTATCTCAAAATAAAAAGTTGAAAAAGTTTTAAAATCTAATGTGGAAAAAAAAAGAATTGAGGACATTTTAATTTCCAAGCAAATGCCAAACTGCCTTTAACAAGTACTTCAAAGACTTATTACAGATAACTGATTTTTATGCTCCCAAGTGAGCAGCAATATAATTTACCTCAACATAAAACTGAGAATCTAGACAGATTTATTCCTTTTTTCCTCCTTTTCTTCCTACCTGCCCCTTACCTCACCAATTCCCTCATAATGGGCTATAACAGACAAATGCAGTATGTGTGTGTAAATGTTTGTATGTATGTACTACAGTTCCATGTTACACACACACAGACATATAGTTATTTACCATATTTATTAATTCACATCCTGCTTTCTTTGTTTCTAATTTTAAAAGATATTGTATGGCACATTATAATACTGCTCTTTAAAAATAATTAAAATGTCTGTTATTTGTTATTTATGATGATTAACTGCTTCCAGCCTCTACCCCCACCCCAGATACATGGCCCTTCAAAAAAAGTCTCTATAAGTTTGCTTTAAAGTTTGGGTTGAACATTGTTGGAGCCTATAGATTAGGATATCTTCTGTGCAATGAAACAGAAGATAATGGTTGCAAACTTTGGAGAATAAGTTATGTACTTTTTCTTGCCACTGATGTACACTGTATTTAAAAAGTCACTGCCCCAGGCCTTGCACTGGTATATTAGGAATGGTAAAAAGTACTATAACATACCATGTTTTAAAACCACCTAATTCATACACTGCAGAAAGGTGATATTTATTTATAGTTCTGAGCTTCCCTTGTTCAGACAACTCTCACAGCAGGCATTATTCCTATACTTTTTTCCCTACCTTTGCTTTCCAAACTACTTGTCAATTCTTAGCATTAGAAGTTGAATCAGGGCTTCTACTATAATATAGCAGGTGGCATCTACTATGAATTCCCTATGAAACAGTCATGGGGTAATGCTCTTTACCTTTCTCCAAATCAAGAAAAATCAAGAAAAAAAATATTTTTGAAAGATCTATGTACTCTCAGACTACTTATTCAACATAACATTCACCCACTCACCCCTCATATGAAGTAGGTTTTTTTGGAGGTACCGGGACTGGGGATTGAACCTGGGACCTTGTATGTGGGAAGCCGGCGCTCAACCACTGAGCTCCACCAGCTCCCTGATATCAGTTTGTAGTTTGGGGAATGGGGCATACACTGCCCCTCAAAATGTACCATAACTAATTTAGTCATTCACAAACATTCAAAGAAATAAAAAACAGAATACATCATGTAGCATTTTTTACACAATGGTATCAAAATGTCAGTTTTACACACTATGGCAATTATAGCATCATTTTCAATTTTAGAGAAACAATCAAAGAATCAAATAGAATATTTTCCAAAAATGCCTAAGTTCCATGAGTTAAGCATTCATCCATCAACATGTGGTCTGTTGATGTATACAAACCTTTGCTCATACAATCTTAAGTTTCTCCTAATTTCTTACTTAGAAAGGTAGTACTAAAGATAGTTTAATTTCCAAGCAAATACCAAACTCCAATAAACAGCTTAAACAGAGCATATTAAATGCCCAATGGGAAACAATACAAACAGCACAATTAGAAGTTTCAGAAATTTTACCTTAATTTTTCTCTCAGTGTCATCTAATTTTAACTCTGCTGAGACTAGTTTCTTTGCCAAATCATCTCGTTCAGGTAGGTGTCTAGCTTCAGAGATTTTTTTCAGTTTCTGTAAGGAAAATTTTGTCCTAAATAGTTCACCTTCTGTATCTTTCACCCTTTTCTCAGTTGCCCGTTCCTTCTCTTGAGATTTTCTTAAGCGTTCTTTGAGTGCTATAATCTCATTGTTATGTCGAGCAATAAGTTGTGAGATTTCATTTTCTGTATCTTCAAACTTATTCAAGGCTTTCTCTTGTCTGTATTGAAGCCTTTTCAAAGCCTTATTTTCTTTCAGCAGCTCAACTAACTTGACCTGGAGTTCAGTGACTTCATTCTGCAACTCATTGATTTTTAGCAGTCTTGCAGAAAGAACCCGTTTTGTAACAAGATCGGTATCTTTCCGAGGTGGCTCCCTATTGAGGCTCTGGGAACGATATCCCACATGGATTCCCCTTCTGTTTGGTAGACCCTTAGGGCTTGGTTTCCTAGAGGCTAAAAAAGAAACAGTAATAATGCAAAGTGAAAGCTGTACCAAATGTAGTATTTATTCATCCTAACACAAGTAGATTCTTAGCATTCTGTAGTCATTTTTTTTCCTTAGGAAAGGGTTTTACAATATTTAGTTAAATACTGGTTTTATTCAGAGTTCTTAATATAATCTATTTCTATTTTTAAAAAAGGCTTGCTACCTTTTAAGGAAGGTAAAGAAAAGTTCAGTCCATCAAAAATGGTGTCTGAATAGTTTGAATGGAATTATTATACATTATTTTAAAGAAGATAGTATTAGGTTTAACCATTTTTAACTTTATATATAAGATGGCAAGCCAGAATTCAAACATGGGGCCAGCAGCATTAGCATTATGCATTTTTAAAAAATGGATTAAAACAATGAGATATTTAAGTCATTTGGCCAATATATTTAACATCATTATTTGAAATGTGGAAATTTGTTTTCTCTAAATTAATCACAACTCTTTTCTTTATTTGAAGAAACAAGATGAGAGTGTATATACAGGCAGAAGATTTAAGTTTAGCTCTCAGATTTATCACTTAATAACTCCTTGGGCAATTCAATTAAGTCTTTACATGTCTATTTTCCCCACCCACAGAATGGGGCTACCACCACCTACGAAATTAGATCTGTGTGAGGGTTAAGTGAAGTATGTATGTAAAACAAAGTGCTACACAAATAGTCTCTGTTATTAATAAGAGCTTACATCCTATTTATCAGTAAATGAAAATGGAAAGCACTTAGCAGTACAGATGTCATTTTAAATGCTTTCTCAGGAGATTTTTTTGTGTGTGAATATTCATTCAAATAAAAAAAAGGTTTGACAGAATTTGAGAACAGGACAAAAAAAAATCACACCCTAAAAATATAAGGATGTGAAATCTTTAAAAGGTATATATCAAATCACATTGCATGAAAATTCTAATTAATGTTACTATTGTTGCTAAAAGTTCATTCATCTTAAATTTCAATATACAGAGTACCTGCCCTTTAACAGAGGCATCTGGAAGTCTGCCACAGCTAGAATAATCTCCAAGGTGACTACTTTTTTTCAAGGAGGAAATGCATTCCAGATGCATACATGAAAGGAACTGGTAATAAAAAGAAATTCAGGAATACCTAATCACAACTTTGAAACTACATGGTCCAGTATGGTAGCCACTAGCTGTATGTGGCTATTGAGAAATTTGAAAAGTAGCTGGTCCAAAAGGAAATGTATTGTAAGTTTGAAATACACACTGGATTATGAAAACTTACAAAAGAAAAAAAAAAGAACATAAAATAGTTCACAATATTTTATATTAACTATTATTGAAATGATAATATTTTGGCAATGTTGAGATAAATGAAATATATTATTAAAGTTAATTTAACCTGTTTCTTTCTAAAATGTGGTTATTAGAAAACATAAAGTTACATGTGTGGCTTGCATTGTGACTTGCATTATATTTCTATTGGATAGCAATGATTTAGAGTGTCATCCTAAAATCTGGAGAATCCATTGTGTCAATTTTGTTTCCCAACATTCTGAGTTAACAAAGTTTTGGTATATATATGCTATTTTGGAGTATATATCAGCTCTTGGAATGACTGAAACTTTATACACAAAAGCGATTATTCATAAAAAAGAATGTTAATTGTTCCAAATCTCTGATTTTTATATATAAAATTGCATTGCTCAGAAAATAAGATTTCATATAAATAATTTTATTTGAAAAAGATAGAGCCTACAAAATATAAGAATCAAGATCACAATTTTCCATTAATATTTTACTTCAATGAATTAATCAGATACAAAAGGGCTTCTGCAACCAACTTTTTATACCCTAAAGACCTGAACGTGGATTTTTAGCATATTCTATTATTATGACTAAAACCTGATCAATAAAAGTGCATTTAACCAAAACTCAAAAATACTTCCCATCTTTTGATTACCATTTTAATTTTCATTTAAAACACTATCAAAGAGAAATATAGTGCTAATAGGATTAAGAAGAAAGATGATTGGCTGTCATCTCCCCCAAGAGTAGGTGGTAAAATACTGTTTTTCTTCCTTCAGGTGTTAAAAGTAAAATATGACTCATTTAAAAAAATGTATGGTAAAGATAAACTATGTATCTACCACAAAAATCAAATAGGTTTATATTACTTAAAACAGGGGATGGATTAAATGCATAATATACAAACAAGTATAACCTAAACTATTATTAAATTTTATACATATAAATGTTGATACAGCACCAATTTTTAAAAATAATAAAATATGCAGAAAATTTAAAAGGATGGGGGAAGAGTATGATATCAAACATACAAATAAATAAATTCAAATATTCAAGATGCTGTTTTAATCACACTTATTCTTTCCTTAGATTAATCTACACGGTTATTACAATTTAAACCAAGAGAAACTTTGAGTTTAAGGAAAGGTATCAATTTGGTCCTGTGACTTGGTCTAAGGCAGACGAATTACTGCAGAGTTTAATTCAGAAGACAGTGCAAAGCAGACTGAAGACAATAACTTAAGTTTTTCTGGGTGATGCTGGAACTAATTTTCACAGCTTTTTCTCAACTATCTTAAGAAATAAGACAAGGCTTAAGAAGTTCTGACTCTAATCGGAAGAATTCCTAAGTTTGCTTCTGGAGAAGGAGGGAAATTAAAATATTCCTACCAATAATACCCTAGATATGTAAATTATTTTTTGGAAATAAATAGGCATTTTCTAAGGTTCAACCCTTAAGATCTGTTTGTTCTTCATTATATAGCAAATTTTAATATCAAATCATGCTCTCAACCACAAAATCAGAACAGGAGGCCTTCACTATGAGAGATTTGGAGCAAAAGACCAAAAAAAATCTTGCAGTACTGCATTTTGAAAAGAAAAAAAGAAAAGGCATCTAATTGTTAAAAGTATGGACATCCCTGGGATAGGGGTCCCTGAAAATGTATCCATAATCTTTGTAAGTTTTTAATGAGTATTACTTTTCAAGGTAAAAATTTATAAAGGCAAATCTAATTATGCTCTTGCTTAAATCTTTTCAATGGCTAACTATTCCCCCAGAGAGAGAGAATAGTCAGCATACTAGCATAGGATGCAAGGTATTCATGACCTGGCTCTGTTTTCCTTTTCAGGCCCAATTTTACCTACTCTGCCTTGCAACTTAAACTTCCACCATTCTTAAGCTCCTGCTGCTAGAACTGTGCTGCATTTATTAATGTATACTATAATTACCTCACTTACCTTAGCTTATTTTTCTATGGCTATTTTTGTAGCTCTTACATACTTGTTTACTAACTACATAAGAGTTTTTTTCTTTTTGTCGCCTTTATTAGAGAAGTTGTGGGTTTACAAAACAATCATGCATAAAATACAGGATTCCCATATACCACCCTGTTATTAACATCCTGCAGTGGCGTGGAACATTTTGTTACCATTGGGGTTTTCTTGACCAGTGATTTATTAAGATGAAGAGCTTTAGAGAACATTACATAGTCAAGTGTATAGTAATATCTAATTCCAGAACAGGAACATTTTAATAAGAAAAATTATTTCTAATGATTGGATCTGTTTCCATAAAAAATAGAGTTTGATAGAAAATAAATTAGACTGATGATTCCAAGTCCCAAATTCCACTCATATGTTTAATTTGAGCTTTTTGCATTTTGTGATAAGCACTACATTACCTATGGAGAGTAATTTTATGCAATCTATAAAAATGCCTCTTAACCACTTCATATCAATGCATTTCACTACTTTTTCAAAATGAAGATACAGGAAGGTACAAATGTTTTGACTTTTTTTGTGTATCTTTACAGTACCTCAGAAACCCCATGGCAAGCATTCATTTAGAAAGAGAGAGAAAACAAAATGAGAAGCCTTAGCTGTGTTGCTTTCTTTTGTATATTGTATGACTTCAAATATAGCAAAAGGTAATACATATAGCACCATAAACAACATTTATATAAATTTATAAAAAAATATATTCTATTCATTTCCAAGTATGTAATAGTTTATTACCAGAAGAGTTTCGTTTGCACAAGCTTTCCTTAAGCACTCAAAATGAGTCTTCTGAGACCACCACACTCTTTGAAAGAATACTTACTTTGCTGATGTAGTTGGCTATCTGAAATGTGTCCTTTAGGATTTTTTCTCTTAATAGCTGCAGGTGAAGAAGGATTGGCCAATGATGACTGGCGAGAAGATTGTGGTGTAGTTCTAATATCAGGTGACTCATAATAGTGGTGTTTGTCTGAATTTCTTTCTTCATCAGTATCTGGACTTTTTGCTCTTTCCCCCATTGTTTTGAAAAATGGTTTCTATTCACATAATTTCACCGATTCTTTTCTCCAGAAGAGTCCATGACAACAATGAAGCACATTTTTATAGTCTTCAGATTCTGATGACAATATTTAACTCTCTGCAATTTGTCTTCTCCACATACCCAGCAGTCCAACATTCACATTGGCAACCACAAGATACACTTTTTCCCTTTAATTAAGGAAGGGGGAATAAGACTCATCATATAGTATAAAATAGTCCACCTTTAGATTTCTAGAGGTAATTACAATGAAAGATACTAAAAGCAAAATAATATATTGTTTACATTTTTTAAAGCTACAATGTAATTTATTTATTTTCACCTAATTATTTACAGTAAATGGAGAAAAGACAGATTCTGTCACAGCGATGTTAAATAAAATACCATGTAAAGTGCCTGACATATAAATGCTCCTCAATAAATCTTAACTGAATTTGACTCCCTTGAAACTTAAGATTTATAATGAACAAAAATGCTGATTTTTAATGGGGGGAGAAGGCAATAAAGAACAAACTAAGAACTAAGAAAAATATCTGAGCTTGACTAAAATGTCAGACTAAGTTACGTAAAAAAAAAAAAAACTAAATTAAAAGGAAAAAAACATTTGATGAACAACATTGGCAAAAATGACAGAAAAATGGCTACTATCCTTAACGTGTAAATAAATACTTCTTACCACCCCATAAGAAAAATGTGGGGTCAAAAGTTAATTGGAGGAAGCGGGTGTGGCTCAGTGGATAGAGCCCCCGTTTACCATATGGGAGGCCCGGGTTCGCGTCCCGAGGCCTCCTTGTGAGGGCACGCCGGCCTGAGCGGTGCGGTGGGCTGATGCAGCAACCTCACGGCAGGAAGCGGGTGTGGCGCAATGGATAGAGCACCCGTTTACCATGAGAGGCCCCGGATTCGCTTCCCAGCGCCTCCTTGTGAGGGCAGGCCGGCTTGGAGCCGTGGGCTGATGCTGCAAGACCTCACAGCAAGGGGGAGATAAGCAGACACAGAGAAGACATGCAGCGAATGGACACAGCAGCACAAGCAGCAAGGAGGGGGATAAATAAAATAAATAAATCTTTAAAAAAAAAAGTTAATTGGACAAATGCATGATGAGACCCATAACAGGCAATACAAATGATAGGCACACAAAAATATTCAAATGCAGATACCATTTTGAACCTATCGAATTATCAGTGATGTTTCAAATAACACTCAATGCTGCAAAAGGTGCTACAGAAAAGGATTCATAAAAATATTTTGGGAAAAAAGTTGGAAAATGTATTAATACTTCATGCTGTTAGCCTCTGATGCAATAACTTCACTTCTGGAGACCAAGGAAATAACTCAAAAAATAGAGAGAAAGTTATGCATAAATATGTTTAATGCAGTGCAGTTAAAATAAGAAAACTGGAAGCAACCTAAATGTCTAACCATTGAGGAATAATCAATAAAAGTATTTTAAGTCCATACATCATAGCTGCATGCAGCCATTGGAAATGTTTATAAAAAGTTTATGTTAACCAGGAAAAATGTTTATGATGATTATGATAGAACATCCATAAGTCTATTCATTGCAACACTTAGTATAGTAGTAAAAGACCAGAAACAATCAAAATATCTATCAGTAAGGAAATGGCTATATAAACTATAAACATATACACATGAAGTACTATAAGCTGTTAAAGGAATAAGGACTGTCTCTATATATTGTTCTGCAGTCTGGAGCGATCTTAAAAAAAAAAAAAGAAAAAAGTTCCTTTTAGGGTAGGACTGTCTGATAGACTTTCAGTGAGGATGGATATGCTTTATAATTTGTACTGTCCAATATGGTAAAAATTTAAAACTTCTGTGCATCTAAGGACTTTATCAAAAAAGTAAAAAGACAACCTACAGAACGGGAGAAAATATTTGGAAACCACATATCCAATAAGGGTTTAATATCCGGAATATATAAAGAAATCTTGAAACTCAGCAACAGAAAGACAAACAACCCAATTAAAAAATGGGCAAAAGACTTGAATAAAGATTTCTCCAAAAAAGATATACAAATGGCCAATAAGCACATGAAAAGATGCTCAACAGCATTAGCCATCAGAGAAATGCAAATCAAAACCACAAGATAACATTTCACACCCAGTAGAATGGCTTCTACTAAAAAAAAAAAAAAGTGTTGGAGAGGATGTAGAGAAATGGGAACCCTTGTACATTGTTGGTGGGAATGTAAAATGGTGTAGCCGCTGTGGGAAAGTTGGTGATTCCTCAGAAAGTTAAGTATAGAATTACCCTATGACCTGCCAATCCCACTTCTAGGTATATACCCAAAAGGACTGAAAGCAGAGACTTCAAAAGATATTTATTTGCACGCTGATGTTCACAGCAGCATTCACAATTGCCAATAGGTGGATGCAACTCAAGTGTACATCAACAGATGAATGGATAAACAAAATGTGGTATATGTATGAAATGGAATATTATTCAACCATGAAAAGAAATGAAGCTTTGATGCATGCTATAACATGGATGAACCTTGAGTCGTCATGTTCAGTGAAATAAGCCAGACAGAAAAGGACAGGTATTGTAAGATCTCACTGATATGAAATAGGCAGAATATGCAAATTTATAAAGTCAGGTACCAGAATATAGGTTACCAGGGTCTGTGTGGGAGTAGAGAATGGGAAGTTAATATTTAATTGGTACAGAGTTTCTGTTTGGATGATGGAAAAGTTTTGGCAATGGATGAAGGTGATGGAGGCATAACTTTATGAATGTAATAAACACCACTGAATTGTATATTTGAAAGGGGATAAAATGGGAAATTTTAGGTTATCAGTTACCAGAGGGGAGGAAAAACATAGAATTATACAACGCAAAAATTAAAGATAAAAAGAAATTTTCACTCATTATATGGTATAAATGAAGATTATTTGCTAATAGGCATGTATAAGAATTAAGACAAGTCCATCTAAAATTGCTAATTTTCATGGAAAAGGGGACTAATCTACAAAGCAAATTTATTTGTCACTCGTTGCATATGGCCAAACACACACTCTCTTACCCTCTCATCAAAACAATGTATGCATAAAGTGAATAAAAAGGAAATATCCTCTACCTCATCTTCCAAGTCATGCTCCCTGACACAAACATTTTATGCTTATTTTATGCATTTATGCTTGTATTATTCATTGAATTAAAAAGTTTAGACTATGAAAGATGAGTATTTTACTCATGCTTCATTTTAGATGGTTGCAACATTCTACTGCATGCTATTTATGCTGGTTTCTTTTTTCCTTAAAATTTCTAATTATCCTTTATTCTTATTGAGAGGGAAAAACATGTTTCTTCTATAGCTAATATATACAGGCTTCTTACTTGTTCTATTATATCCTGCAATTCACTTCATTTTTCCTCTTAAATACATTTTTCTTGGAAACCAATGATTTCCTATTCTAATTTAAACTAATTACTTTCTAGAACTGTTACACTACTGTCATTCTGCAATTGCTTTTATTGGATTCCTTGGTTCTACTATCTCTGGTAGCACATATCATCATACTTTTTACTTTTCATCATCATTTTGCTGGTCCATATCCTCAAGTAAATTCTTTAGAAAGGGTATTTGGGTTGAGAGGTAAATGTTCTGGGTCCTTGTATACCTGAGAATGTCTTTAATTTGCCCTCACACTTGATAGTTTTCAGAGGTTCTAATTTCTAGGTTAAGCCATTTTCCCTCAGAAATTCCCTCAGCAACTGAGTGTTACTGGTGAAGCATTTCTTACAGTTAATCTTTTATTCAACATATATTATTTTT
>JAQZBX010103052.1:0-11092 GCA_029593785.1 Cabassous unicinctus | reverse complement strand
TCAGAGCAACGAGTTGACCACTTGGCCTTCCCTAACCTTTGGCATACAGGTTCAACCCTCTCAGAGCAATGGGTTGACCACCTGGCCTTCTCTAATCCATGGGGGACAGGAGCACCCCTCTCAGACCTATGGGGTGCTGACCTTAACCACCCTAATCTTTGAGGAATGTGCTCCATCCTTCCTGTACCCTGGGGCAGCAAAACTCTTCCTGAACACTGGGTGGGGACATCCACCCTCTTCAACTGCTGGGGCAAACTCACCGTCTCTGTACACATGGGTGGCACTCCTCTCTTGGCCCAAGGAGATGTCTTAATTCCAGATCTCTGCTTCCACGGTTTTCTTCTTAAAGCTGTTTCCTCTTCCATCTCTCCTTTCCATGTCCTTTTTTGTCCAAGCTGGCAGTGGTTTTGTTCATACAGCTCTCTCAAAAACTTTGTTGGTTTAGCATGCAGGAAGCAGGGTCCAAGCCATCAGACAGTAAGACTTTCCACAAGTTTTCTGAGATAACAGCATCTTCAATTCTGATTTACAAGTTCCAGGTTTAGCTAAGTCTTCAAATGGGGCACTTTCATCTGGAAACTTGATTTCCAGAAACTTGGAAGTTCCAGAATCAGTTTCTGTTTTCTTTGTGCCCAAAAGTTCAGTCCTTAGTGTATTTCACTCATCTAGTATTTTGCTATAAACTGCAAGGAGAAGCCAAGCCGCATTCTCCGAGTTTACTTTGGAAAGTTCTTCAGCTAAATGCTCAGGTTCGCCATTTTCAAATTCTGTCTTCCATATAACACCAGGAGTTAATCTTTCTAAGTTCTCTGCAACTTTAAAACATGGATCACCTTTCCTCCAGTTTCCAATAATAGTTTCATCATTTACTTCTAAGGCATCATAAAAAGTCTCTTTAGTGTCCATATTACTAACAGCAGTCTCTTCAAAACAAGTTAGGCCTTTTCCATCAAGCATCTCACAATTTCTCCAAATAAAAAACCCTTACCCATTTATAAAACCGTTCCAACATTTTGGTAATTGCAAAAGCACTTCCCCACTCCTCGATACCAAATTCTGTATTAGTCAGCCAAAGGGGTGCTAACGCACTATACCAGAAATGGATTGGTTTTTATAAAGGGTATTTATTTGGGGTAGAAGTCCACAGTTAGCAGGCCATAAAGTATAAGTTTCTTCCCTCACCAAAATCTGTTGCCTCGTGTTGGAGCAAGAAAGCTGCCGACATTTGGCACAGATCAGGCTTCTTGGTTTCCTCTCTTCCCGGGGCTGCATTTCTCTCTGGACTTAGCTCCTCTGTTTCCTCCACAAGGTCAGCTATAGACTATTAGGCTCTCTAGGCTTTGCTTCTCTCCACAAGGCCAGCTGTGAACTCTCAGGGGAATGGCTCATCTCTATCCCAGGGCCTTCTCTCCAACATCAAAACTGCCACATCAAAACTGCTACTCAAAACTGCTGCAACTCTGTTCTTCGTAATGCCTTTTGTATTTTATTCCCCACCCAACAAGTGGTGGGGCTCAACACCCTACTAATGTGGCCCAGTCAATGCCCTAATCATAACTTAATCATGCCCAGATGAAAAGATCAGTTTATAAGCATAATCCAATATATCTTTTTGGAATTCATAATTACATCAAATTGCCCAACAGGTACAATGGCTAAGAGACTTCATAGTGAGTCAGGAGGTCATTCCAGAGGTAACACTTAAGCACGTCTCAGAAGGATCTCATTGACAGCCAAACTAGTTACTACTCAAATAGCAGGGCTCCTGAGGGCTCTGGAAACATCCAGATACTATAGACAGGGCAGACAGTTCAGGAGTTTGGTCCCTTGCCAGTGGGCCCTACTTTGGAATTTATGCTCCCCAGTGTGACAGAGTTGGACTCAGTTGTGGTTTCCCTACACATAGTTCTTCTGTCCTTCTATTTGAACTTATAATTAGCACTAAAGTTGGTAGATGTACATCCAAGAGACTTAAATCTTTGGCCTGTCCATGTGCCAGCTGGGCCCTGAATCTCAACAGAGTTGCAACACCTACTCTCCAGTTCATTGGACTCACCCAGGACAACTAACAAGGAGGAGATGATGGACAACCACCACACCAAGGAACTGAGAGTATCTGCAATTGCAAGCAAAAGAGTCCCATCCATCGGCTGTATGGGATCAAGGGCCCCCCTCAACTAAAGGTGGAGTGAGCATCACCATCCCAGAATCCTCAGGATTGGGGGATGAACTGTGGACTAAGTATACTTACTAGTATTCTAGTATAGACTTATTGTGATTCTAGCAATGGAAGAAATATCATTCTTGTGGAGGCAGTGGCCACTGGAGGTTCTGAGGGTAGAGAGAGGGAAAAACAGGTGTAATATGGGGGCATTTTCAGAACTTGGGAATCATCCTGAATGACATTACAATGACAGATACAGGCCATTACAAATCTTGCCATAACCTACAGAATTGAGTCAGAGAGAGTGTAAACTACAATGTAAACTATAATCTATGCTTAGTGGCAATGCTCATTATCAATTGCAATGAAGGTACCACACTAATGAAAGATGTTGCTAATGGGGGAAAATGTGGGAGGTGTGGGGAGCAGGGCATATGGGAATCCCCTATATACTCTGTAACATTTATGTAATCTATCTATCTTTTAAAAAATCAGAAAAAGGAGAAGAAAAAAAAAAGTTGCTTGTGGATGATGACCAAACCAGGAGACTATATACCTGGATATGCTATCACAACCCACTCAAGAATTTCTCAGATCTGTCTCCCAAAGATTAAATCTGCACTAGTTGCTGAAATTAGCCTTTATAAGGGTCTGCCAGTGAGACTGCAAATGTATATACAAAGGGCAGATATGGTTTTGGAGTAGTTCATAATTTTGGTGTGCTTTGGAACAAGCACACCAAACTGCAGCTGGTGCGCCATTTAAAAAGGGCAGCAATATAAAAATCCTATCAGATACCTTGTATCTTCCAAAGGAATTGCCTACAATTTAGGTTGAGGCCCATGCTAAAAAGAGAATCAAACTCAAGAAGCAAAGGGTAATGCTTTTGTAGATTAATATGCTAAAAAGCTGCTTTAACACACCTCCAGACTGTCCTACAAGTATAACAGTCAAAGCCCAAACTAATTCCTGTTGGCATCAGGTCTTGAGTTAACTCTAGGATCAAGCACCTGATTCTGAAAAAACACACCAGAAAATATCAGATTGTCTTCTCCATTCAAATCATCTCCGAAAGTATCAAAATGGTTGTTTGGTCTACCCTGAGACATTGAAATAGAGCCTCTCATAAATGATGCGTGCTATAACTCACCATGAGGAGGAAAATTTAAAGCCACCTTACATAAACATTGGTAAGGAAACTTCAAGATCGCAGGGGGTGTGTGTGGTAGGAATCCCATGTATCAGGCCAAGAATCCTGAGAAAACTGATGAGATGGGATATCCACCCAGCCAAAACCTTTTATTAAGTCCTGTAGAACATCTACAAGTGGATTTCACGCAGTTACCCTTTCATACAGCAATGGTTCTGTCTTTAACATTGTCTCTTTTCTGGTTGGCTGGATTCTTTCCTTTTGTGTAAAGCAATTGCTCAATAGAAGCAAAGAAACTTTGAGATGTTGTATTTCTCACTTGAATACTTACTTATTTGCCTAATGATAGAGGTAGCCATTTCACTGGAACAGTAATTAAAGAACTCTCTAAGACTCCACCTGTAATTCAGAAGCTTCACTGTTTCCACTACCCTCAGTCCTCAGTGAAAACCGAATAAATGGCATACTAAAATTGAAACTTGATAAACTAAGGACCTTTGGTTGCCATGGCCCAAAGTTTTTCCCTCAGCTTCTGTTGGGGAAGATGCTGAGAGTCAGAGTATAAAGGGTTAAGCATTCAAAAAGCATGCTTGCTGGCAGAGACACATTAGTAAATGTCTCCAAGGACACTGCATACTGCAGATATCAGTGGGAGGAAGCAGAGCGAAATGAACTCACCACACAGATGTTATTGTCTGAATTCCCTCTGAATTCCCAAGAAAGATTGTCTGGGAACTCAAAAACAGGTAGCACTCTCACGGACCAAGCTGAGATGTTAGATAGACTAAGGCATTTAGGGCTAGAAACAATGTTTATACTTATGCCCCTTGGTAGACTGCCAGAGAAGGCAGTGTTCTTGCTGTAGTAAGAGAAACACGGTGGGAGAGCAAGCTTGGGGGGGAGAATTTATGCACTGCTGTAAGCTGAATAAAAGAGAGGGTCACAGTGATCTCGGGGCTGTTTTGCCTGAGTGAGCTGCAGCCCTCTGCTTCACATGCATCAACTTGTCTGACTCTTCCTTTGCGCCTCACACTGACAACAACAAGCTTCCTCTGGGTCACTCCAACAGGAACTCATAAAGGATCCAATGAGCTGATCACAGGACATCTCATGCCATCTGGGGATCTCATCCCATCTTTTACTCGTCTCTTTTATAGGCCAATATGGCAAAATTTTGTAGTGTTAATGAAATATGCCCAAACATATAGTAAGCAGGTTATTCTTTTCCAACAACAAGCCACAGGAACTCTCATTTGACTAGTTTACACTAAACACCACCAAAGTAAGACTGGTCTTGAACCTCAATGAAAGGGACCTAATCTGGTACTGTTAACTGCAATACTCCAGTTAGATCCCAGGGACTTGGCCCTTAGATTCCTGTCTCCCAGGTAAAAAGACATCACATACCTACCTCTTGGACTTTCATTCCAATGGGAAATCTAAAACAAAGTCTCTTTGAGATTCTCCAGAAGTAGATGGCACCACAGAGATAAAAGCTTTCCCAAGAAACTTGGCCCAAGAAGCAGACTGCTAGATGAGGGCAGCTTCTGCCTAAGACCTTCTCATTAGGGTCCTCCACCCCCACACATCGGGAGTGACAGACTGCCACTCCTTTCTTTTGTCTTTTTCCTTTTCTTTCCATGGCTCTATTTTCCCTCCTCTGTTGGTTCAAGATCTTAGATTGCTAAAATTAGGTTTCTCTCCATAATTCTGCTACTCCAAGACCTACAATCTAAGTAAATCAATATGATGAACAAAGTGACACACAACCCTATTGAGAGAAAACTCCCTTTCTACAAACAAAACATAGGGATTAAGTCTCTTCTCTTGGCCAATCCCAGGTGGGGGAAGATAGTGGCCAAGAGACATGGCCCAATGACTGATAATTCTCTTGTTAATATTTAATATGTCCACAACCTTTCATTTTCTTAAATGCTTCTGTATATTCAGTCACTGGACAAATGATTAAAATTCAACTACAAAGGAAGAGTGGCAGGAATTCCTGATGGCAGTGATCACCTGAAGGGGCCAGAAGCTGCAACCGAGAAGAGTGGTGTAGATTCAGAGAACTGACAAACCCAAACATGGTCAAATGATGAGACTCAAGTCTCCCTGTTGACTTAGAATAGGGGCTGTGAAAGACCCTGAAGGACTTTGTTGTATACATTTGTCTCACACAGCTGTTCCTTCCCATCCTCTCTTGGACATGAACTTATCTTTTAACTCTTCCTGATTAACCGTTGAAAAAAAATCCAAATTGCCCCAATCTACCCAAATGGCTACTAATCTACAAGAACAATTCCTACCTTTCTGACAACCATCGTTGACCAACCATTTCCAAAATTTAGGAATTTAGCTGAATTTAGGCTAATAGTTTCTGCTAAAGTTCTATACAAAATTTCTCCGCCCTTCTCCAAATCAGAACGCTCTTTTGGAGCCTTCTCCTGTCCAGCATTTCCAAAAGTAATCTTATGCTAACAGTGCTCTGATGAATTTTCTCCTGCTATGCTTGTCATCACATAATTACTGCTAGAGAGGAAGCTAGAACCCAGGGCTACTGGCCTTGTCCTGAACTACTTACTCCTCATATTGAGCCTTACAGAAAGTGTTTGATAGGCCTTTTCCAAACAATTTTCTGTTTGATGTGATACACAGCATAATTCACTAAAAGTTTTGTATTGGTTTTCTTAAATACAAATTCACTGACTAGAACACAGATTAGAAGGCCCCAGATTCCAAAAGAAAAGGGCTAAGCTTTAAACATCTGGGAATGCCATGGTATGCTTTTCCTTCAAGTTTCCAGTTTCCTACTAAAGCAAGATCATAAGCAATGTAAGGAGCATGACTGCTTTGTACGGTGTCAGATGAGCTAAGTTCAAAATAAGCCTCCCAGAATTCCTCTCCTTGCATGGCTCCCCGTTATTGCGGCCACAAGAGAAGCATGCGCCATGTTCTGGAAGGCAAAAGGGAAGCAGCCATTGAGAGTCCGCCTAAGGCGCCAGGCGGTAGGGCATTGTGCGCCCGTCGTCGCTGATCTGTGAGCTCACCTTGTTGGGGTGGGGTAGTTGACAGTCCACAGCTCCTCATTCCCGCCAGAACTCCTCCTCCATCATTTGCAGTCCATGGTGAAGAGTACTAACTTCTCCTGCAGGGCACCCACCGTTACCGTTGGGCCTTGTGGGTTCTAATTCTGGCTTTATGCATTTCCACTCTTGCACCTTCTCTGCTTCGCATCCAACTTTCCTGACCACCAGCCCGGATGACCTCTGTTGGCTGCAGGCCCCACAGACAGAGAGGCACTAGCCTTTCATAGACTTCTCAAGCATCCACCGCATGGACTAAGCCCCAGTTCCTACAGTCAGCGCCTTATTCTGTATTCACCCTAGTGTTCTGCTTCTCTGATCAAACCCTGACTGATACAAGGACCTGTACACCCAGGAAATAAACACAATCAAGATGTGCATTTCTGCTTATAACCACAGTATCATCCTGTCTTCCCTAAGAGCATAAACTCTGCAGTTTTCAGAATGAATTTTTACAACATAGGTGTTTTGACTTTATTCATTTTTGTTTAGGCTAAAAAGGAGTGTTTCCCAAATAGATAAACCATGTGAAGAAGTTCCTTTGATTAACAACACAGTAGAAAAATAAGTATTCCTCATCAAAACTTGAAAGCGACTGACTCTACAATCAGTTTAAAATGCTTGCCCTCCTTTTAAAAAGCCAGCAATCAAATATTCATGATATGAGGTAAAATTCTTAAGTACAGGAGAGAATAAAAATGTCAACTTTTTATAAAAGCCACAAGAGGCCAACCTATTGCATCCACATCCTCAAAGTAAAGAGCCAGGGCATGCTGAAACATGCTGTGTGTTGTTTTTAACTAACACTTTCCTCATTATAAAAACAACACATGCTCATCAGACAATGAGAGAAATACTGAAAAAAATAAAATATTGTCAATAAACCATTACCCAGAGAAAGCTATCATTAATACATAGACGTTTTTCCCCCCATGATTTCTTTGCTACGCATAGTTTTTGTTTCCTTAAAAAAACTTTTGCATACTGTAATTCAACCTTCATAAACGTAAATTTAATGACTGCATGCTATAATTTAACCTTCATAAACATAATTTTAATGATCCAAGGAAAGAGGTACCATAGTTTACTAAACCATTTCTCTAAGTGGTGACCACAATTTTACTTAGGAACATAACATTTTTTAATCAGGGCTTTTTAAAGATAGAAAAGTAATGCATAAATCCTGTAAAATTTAATTTCCCATTTCCAACCCCAGAAATAACCACTGTCCAATTTTCTTCTGTTCACACCCTTCAGAGTCTTGTCTGTGAAGATACAATTATATTGAAGGGCAGAATTCCTAGACAAATGTATTTATTAGTACATATAAAGGTTTTACTGAATTATGAGGGAACCATCAGGCAAGAAAAGGGTTTGGGAAGCATTTGAGGAGCAGAGATTTACACGTGCAGTCAGAAGGGAAAGGAATGCCAGATCCTTAAATCAGCTGTAAGACCGCTTAACTTTCCTCTGGGCATAAAGCCCTCTCGCCTTTGAGGTTAGCTTCTCAACCAGATAATAAGCATCCTAACAACTTATCGATGTACACAGGTTCACCTCTAACCTCCCAAAGCTGCAGTCTTCCTGCACCTCTATCAGATACAGATTGTTATCAGAAATACAGTGACATTTCCCGAGAGTATCCCTTTAGGAAAAGTGGGCTTAGTATAAAAGCTTAGGGAGGGTATCAAAATCAAGCAACCATCATTTTGCCTCTTTCCAAAATTTTCTCTAAACATATATACATATGAAGTGTATGTACACACATACACACACAGACACCTTTTCACTTCAAAATTATAAAGGTATTTTCCTAAAATTTTTCCTGGTAATTTTATGCTTTGGCTTAACTTTAGATTTTTTAAGTCCTCCCTCCCTGAAAATATTTTTTATTTGATGTAATGTAAGGATCTTTTTTTTCCCAAAATAGCTAAAACACCACATATTGAATAATACATTTATTCATTTGAAATGAACCTTCAGTTACTAGATAGTGTACACACACACACACATATACTTGAGTCTATTTCTGGTTCTTATTCTCTTTTTTATCAGACCGATTTGTTTGTAACTGCTTTAATATGACAATGTTTTAATTACTTTATATTTTTTTATATGTGAGAGCAAGTTCTTCATGTTTATTTCTCTATTCAAAATATGCCATTTATGTGAATCTACTCTTTTTTATTGACAAAATATATCCTTTTGAATTGATAGACTGAAGGCACGATCAAAAGGGTAAAGGGAGCTTTTCAACCTGGTCCAGGCAGAATGGCTCCCGCAAAGAAGGGTGGCGGGAAGAAGGGCCGCTCTGCCCACCAACGAGCTGGTGACCAGGGCATACACCATCAGTATTCACAAGCACATCCATGGGGTGGGCTCAGGAAGCATCCTTGGACACTCAGAGAGACCCAGAAATTCACCATGAAGGAAATGGGAATGCTAGATGTGCACATTGATCCCAGGCTCAACCAAGAAGGTTCACCAAACAAGCTCTAGTGTTGGTTAACTATGTACTTGTAACCACTTTTGAAAACCTACAGACAATGTGGATGAAAACAGCTGATTATCAAGTAAAATTATACATTAACTGCAAATAAAGAGAAAGGGAAAAATAAATCACCCTGCCAATTCTGTCCCCTGGCCATCTAGTTTCTTGTGTATCCCTCCATAGACATTCTCTAGAGGGGTATTTGGGTTGTTTCCATCTTTGGACTTTTATAATGCTGGTATGAACATACTTGAATATACTGTGGTGTACACAAGCAGGAGTTTCTCTGTGGCATGTTACTAAGACTGGAATTTTGAGGTCATTGAGTTCAATGACAAACTCTTCTTCAAAAATGTTGTACCAATTCATCCTCCCAACAAGAGGGCATGAAGTTTCCTGTTGCTCACATTCTCACCAGGACTTGGTTTTATCAACTTCTTACTCTTAGTAATTCTGGTGGGTGTATAGGTATAACTTGTGGTTTTCCTGATACTGTGAGGATTAGTATCTTTACATTTGGAATTCTCGTTTAACATAATGCCTGTTTTAAGTCTTCAACATGTTTGCAGTAGGGGAGGGGAGAAGTGGGGCTGTCTACCTTTGCCCTGGTTTTCATTATGGTTTTGTTTATATTTTTGATCCACTTGGAATTAATTTTGGTATGAGGTAAGTGGTAGGAATTCAACTATCACTTTCCAGATGGTTACACAGTTGTCGCAATACATTCTAGATAACTATAGAATCAAGTTGTGTGTATGTGTGTAAATTCTACCGAGACTCACTCTGTATTGCATACAATGTGTAGGTCAGTGGAGGAGAATTTCCATCTTTTTTTATATTGAGTCATCCTATCTAGGAACATAGATACCTCTCTATTCATCCAGGTATTCATCTATGTCTTTTTATATGGTTTTATAATTTTCTTCCAAAACCATCTGTAGTTTTTCTTGCTGTTATAAAGAAGATTTTCTGCATTATGCTTTCTGATTTATTCTTGCTGAATAATATGTCATTCTATTTAAATCTATATTTATCTTATACTTGTCTGCCTTACAGAAGTCTATCAATTCTTGGTAGATAACTTCAACATCTGCAAAAAAATATTGCTAATCAAAACTTTAAAAGCATCACAGCAAACTTGTGTTTTCTATAAATTACTTTAGTAGTTGAGAGCTTACCCTCAAGTCCAGGGCAAGGCAATGGAGGATTTGGTTCCTTGTGGACCAAGTTTAATCAGCAAATAATGGACAATTCAAAATCACTGGTTGGAACAAGGCTGTGACAAGTCCAGTCATGACCCTCCCTCTTTTTCCTGAACCTGCACTGCCCGAAGCCCACTTCCTTTCTTTGTCTCATGACTGTTAGCTAAGATCAGAACCGTCTGGCACACTGAAACCAGTTAACCACAGAGAAAAACCCTTCTCGTTCAGACTTTCCCCTGCTTACAGAGCAATCCGAAATGTAATTCACCTCACTTATAAGTTATTTACCTCTAAGGCAAAATCACCCTGCTGTTATATTCTTATCTTCCAATCTTTGGTGCTCTCTCTATTGGTCCAATTTGTCTTTGACAACTGCCAATGAATAGTATGTCCTAACAGGGGAAGTCTTCATGCTTACCCAACACAATCCATCCTTTCTTAAAATTTTCATTTGCCCTCTTCATTCATTATATAGCAAGAAGGATAAATATAAAATATAAGCAAAAGATGTATTTATAAAAGCCATCCATAGATGATTTTTCTTCTTCCCAGTGCCTAGCAAACCCCAATCAAGTGAGGCGCACAAGGAATTGAAATATTTACTTTTAGACCTCCAGGGAAATATTAATTGCATCCTCAGGAATTCATGCAGAGAGATCATCTTACCAGAATCATTAAGATGTCGCTAACGGCTTTGTTTGGCTGTTTGAGTTTGTGCCCTCTTACCCATTAACCAACTAAGTGACTTGAGAGGCAGTGGTTGAGGCGTGTAATGGGGCATATTGTAAAGTATATACCATGAGTTTATGAATCAGAAGAACTGAATCTGAGCTCTAGCTCTGGTTCTAACTAACTTGAGCAAGTAATTTCACCTTTATAAACCTTTGGTTTTTTTTTTTCTTTAAAAAGTCAGGGATGCAGAGCTGATGTAGATCAGTGGTTGAGCGCCTGTTTTGCATGTACAAGGTCGCAGGTTCAATCCCCAGTACCTCCTTAAAAAAA
>JAQZBX010103051.1:0-11087 GCA_029593785.1 Cabassous unicinctus | reverse complement strand
ACACAGAAACAGCAAAAACTGGGGGAGAGGGGGTAAAAATGGATAAAAGTAAGTAAGTAAAAAAATAAATCCTTAAAAAAAAGGTATAGGGGAGGAAGATGCGGACTACAGTTAGTAGTAATACTTTTTTTTTTTTTTTTAAGATTTATTTATTTACTTTATCCATTTTAAACGCCCCCTTCCCCATTTTTGCTTTTTTTGTGTCCATTTGCTGGGCAATTCTCTGTGTCTGTTTCCTGCCATGTCTTCTCATCCTCCTCCTCCAGTCTTCACCAGGATTCGATCCTGGAGACCTCTGATGTAGGAGAGAGGTGTTCTGCCACCAGTGCCACCTCGGTTCCTGGTTTTCGGAGCATCTCGTCTTGTCTCTCCCCTGCGTCTCTCTCCTGTTACGTCATCATCTTGCTGCCTGGCTCCTGGGGCCTGGCATCTCACCGGCACACAGAGCCTGGCAGTCTATGTGCCTTCTGTATATTTTTTTAAATTTTACCGGGAGGTCCACGGGGATCGAACCCAGGTTCCTCCATATGGCAGATGGATGCCCAACCATTTGAGCCACATCCACCAGTAGTAATACTTTGACGATGCTCTTTCATGATTTGTTAACAAATGTTTCACAACAATGCAGGGTGTTTGGGGGGGGTGATGTGTGGGAGCCCTTTGTGATGTTATGCATGTTTGTTTTGTAAGATCACGATGTTTACTGAACACTTATAGTTTATGTATGTTCATGTATGAATGATAAACTTCAATAAATTGTTTAAAAAAAAAAGAAGTTGTGATCTTAAAAACAGTCATGCATGATGTGCAGAATTCCCATACCTCACCCTCCAGCACACCTTATGCTGCTGTGGAGCATTAGTCACAGTCATGAGGGAACATCATCAGACCATTACCACTAACTTGGTCCATAGCGCACACTTGGTAAATTTTTTTCATACCCCCCTATAATTAACACCATGTGTTAGTATTGTGCATTTGTTACGGTTCATGAGAGAGCACTCTCATATTTGTCCTGTTAACCACAGCCCATCTGCCACCACGTGGCTCACTGTGTTACACAGTCCCATGCCTTGTACACTCCATCCAAAGTGGACACTCTGTGGCTCTCACTCTCATCAGAGTTCTACAGTCATCGCCCCAGTAAACCTCTGAAAGTTTTCCTTAGTCCAAAAGAGAAAATTCCATGCCCCGCTATTATTGACCCTTAGTCTTGATATAGCACCTTCTTTGACACTGATGCAAGAATGTTACAATTTTGCTGTTAACTATAGTCTATAAGTTACAGTAATTGTGTTTTCCCCATGCATCACCATATTCTTACCACCTTGCAATACTGATGTTCATTTGTTCTAGTTCATACAACACCATTCTTGTATTTGTACTATTAACCGCAATCCTCATCCGTCTCCCGGTTCACTATGTTATTCAGTCCATAGATTATTCTCCAGCTTTCAATTGACATTTACATCCCTAGACTACTCCCTTTCAGCCACAATCCCATTTATAAACCAGCCATATTAGTTATACTCATTATGATGTTATAATGCGTTAGCATCAACTCTATCCATTTCCACACTTTTACAGTCAATTGAAAAGTCTACATACTTTATGAGTCAGTAGTCCTTCTCAGCTCTCATCGTATCTTCTAGCAATCTATACTTTAGGTTTTATTTTGATTTTTTTAAAGGAGGTACCGGAGATTGAACTTAGGATATCCTACATGTGAAGCATGCATTCAACCACTGAACTACACCTGCTCCCCTATACTCTAGCTTTTAACTCCATGTATTTATTCTTCATATTTAGTTCATATTAGTGAGACCATATAATATTTGTATGGTTTATTTCAGTCAGTATAATGTCCTCAAGCTTCATCCATGTTCTCATATGTGTCCCAATTTCTTCTTACAGCTGCACTGTATTCCATCACATGTATATATCACATTTTGTTAATCCATCAGTTGATGGACAATTGGGTTGTTTCCATTTTTTGGCAATTGTGAATAATGCCACTATGAACATCGGTGTGCAGATGTCTGTTCGCATCTGTTTCCAGTTCTTGTGGGTAGTGGAGGGATTGCTGGATCATACGGCTGTTCTATATTTAGCTTCCTGAGGACCCACCAAACTGTCTTCCACTGCACCATTCTACATTCCCACCACATCCTCTCTAGCACTTGTTTTTTTCTGTTTTTATTTTTATTTTTTAGCAATGGCCATTCTATGAAATGTGAGATGATATCTCATTGTAGTTTTGACTTGCATTTCTCTAATAGCTGGTGATATTGAACATTTTTTCATGTGCTTTTTCACCATTTGCACTTCCTCTTTGGAGAAATGTCTATTTAAGTCTTTTGCCCATTTTTAAATTGGATTGCTTGTTCTTTTATTGTTGAGTTGTATGATCTCTTTATATAGCATGGAAATCAAACCCATTGGCTATGTGGTTTCCAAATATTTTCTCCCATTGAGAGGGCTGCCTTTTCACCTTCTTGACAAAGTTCTTTGAAGCACGACAGTGTTTAAGTTTAAGGAGGTCCCATTTATCCATTTTTTTCTTTTGTTGCTTGTGCTTTCAGTGTAAGGTTTAAGAAACCACCACCATTCTACCAGGTCTTGAAGAAGTTTCCCTGCATTTTCTTGTAAGAGTTTTATGGTTCTAGCTTTTATATTTAGGTCTTTGATCCATTTTGAGTTAATTTTTGTAAAATGTGTGAGGTAAGGGTCCTCTTTCTTTCTTTTGGATATGGCTATCGAGTTCTCCCAGGACATTGGTTAAATAGACTGGGGGCTTGATAGCCTTGTGAAAAATCCCTTGACCATAGATGTGAGGGTTTACTTCTGAACCATCAGTTCAGTTCCATTGGTCTATATGTGTATCTTTATGTCAGTACCATGCGTTTTTATTTATTTTTTTATTATTACTATTTTTTTTACCACTGTATCTAGGTAATATGATTTAAAGTCTGGAAATGAGAGTCCTCCAACTGCATTCTCCCTTTTGAAAATGTTTATGACTATTTGGGTCCCCTTACCCTTCCAAATAAATTTGATAATTGGATTTTCTCTTTATTTAAAAAAGGCTGTTGGAATTTTTATCAGGATTGCATTGAATCTGTAGAATTGACATCTTAACAATATTTAGTCTTTCAATCCATGAACACAGAATGTTCTTCCATTTATTTAGGTCTTCTTTGATTTCTTTTAGCAATATTTTCTGAATACAAGAGCTTTACATCCATTCTTTTAGTCACTATTGTAAATCGAGTTTTTTCCTGATTTCCTCCTCAGATTGCTCATTACTAGTGTATACAAACAATATTGATTTTTGCATATAAATCTTGTATCTTGCCACTCTGCTGAACTTGTTTATTAGCTCTAGTAAGCTTTGTTGTAATTTTTTGGGACTTTCTAGATATAGGATCATATCATCTGTGAATAGCAAAAGTTTTACTTCTTCTTTTCCAATTTGGATGTCTTTTTCTTGCCTGATCACTCTAGCTAGAACCTCCAGCAGTATATTGAACATCCATCGTGACAGTGGATATCCTTGTCTTGTTCCCGATCTCAACAGGAAAGCTTTCAGTCTTTCACCATGAGTACAATGCTAGCTGTGGGTTTTTCACATATGCCCTTTATCATGTTAAGAAAATTTCCTTCAATTCCTATCTTTTGTAGTATTTTTATCAAGAAAGTATGCTTTATTTTGTCAAATGTCTTTTCTGGGTCAATCTAAATGATCATGTGGTTTTTCTTCTTTGATTTATTAATGTGGTATATTACACTGATTGATTTTCTTGTGTTGAACTGCCTTTGCATGCCTGGTATAGAACCTACTTGATCATGATAAATAATTCTTTATGTGTTGTTGGATTCAATTAGCAAGTATTTTCTAGAGGTTTTTTGCATCTGTATTCATTAGGAAAATGGATCTATAATTTTCTTTTTTTGTAATATTTTTATCTGGCTTTGGTTTTAGGGTGATATTGGTTCCATAGAATGTATCTGGTAATGTTCCTACCTGTTCAAGTTTTTGGGAAGAGCTTGAGTAAGGTTGATATTAAAATTTTTTTTTTTTTTTTAATACTTGGTAGAATTCACCTGTGGGGCTATCTGGTCCTGGGCTTTTCATTTTGGGGCATTGTTTGATGACTGTTTCAATCTCTTTGCTTGTGATTGGTTTGTTGAGGTCTTCTATTTCTTCTAGGATTAGTGTAGGTTATGTGTATGTTTCTAGGGATTTTTCCATTTCATCTACATTGTCTAGTTGGTTGGCATACAGTTGTTCAAATTATCCTCTTATGATCTCTTTTACTTCTGTGGGGTCAGTAGTAATGTCTCCGCTTCATTTGATTTTATTAATTTGCATCTTCTCTATTTTTTTCTTTGTCAGTCTAGCTAAGGGTTTGTCAATTTTGTTAATCTTCTTGAAGAACCAACTTTTGGTTTTGTTAATTCTCTTTATTGTTTTTTTATTTCTTCCCAATTTCATTTATTTCTGCTCTGATCTTTGTTATTTCATTCCTTCTACTTGCTTTGGGAATAGTTTGCTGTTTGCTGTTCTTTTTCTAGTTCTTACAGCTGTGTCGTTAGGTCATTGATTTTAGCTCTTTCTTCTTGTTTAATGTAAATATTGAGGGCTATAAATTTCCCTCTCAACACTGCTTTCACTGCATCCCATAGGTTCTGATATGTTGTGATCTCATTTTCGTTAGACTCGAGATATTTATTGTTTTCTCTTGCAATTTCTTCTTTGACCCACTGATTATTTAAGAGTGTGTTGTTTAATCTCCATGTATTTGTGAATTTTTCCTTTTTATGCTTGTTTTGATTTCCAGCTTTATTCCATATGATCAGAGAAAGTGCTTTGCATAATTTTGATCTTTTAAAATTTATTGAGATCTGCTTTGTGGCCCAACATGTGGTCTATCCTGGAGAAAGATTCATGAGCAATTGAGCAGAATGTATATCCTGCTGTTTTGGGGTGCAATGTTCTGTATATTTCTACTAGGTTTAGCCCATTTATCATATTATTCAAGCTCCCTGTTTCTTTATTGATCCTCTGCCCGGATGATCCATCCAGTGATGAGAGTGGTATAATGAAGTCTCCAACTATTATTGTAGAGACATCTCTTTCTCCCTTCAGTTTTGCCAGTGTGTGCCTCCTGTAATTTGGGGCATCCTGGTTAGGTACATATACATTTATGATTGTTATCTCTTCTTGATGAATTGCTTCTTTTATTTATATATAATGTCCTTCCTTGTCTCTAATAACAGCTTTGCTTTTAAAGTCTATTTCATCTAATATCAGTATAGCTACTCCAACTTTTTTGGTTACTGCATGCATGGAATATCTTTTTCCAGCCTTTCACTTTCAATCTATATGTATCCTTCGGTCTAAGGTGAGCCTCTTGTAGAGAGCATATAGATGGCTTATATTTTCCTATCCATCCCACTGGTCTGTCTTTTGATTGGAGAGTTTAATCCATTAACATTCAATGTTATTACTGTAAAGGCAGCTCTTACTTCACCCATTTTGATCTTTGGGTTTTATCTGTCATATCTTGTTTTCACCACTCTTTTTACACTTTTAATTCCTTTTACTGATATAATCTTCATTTCTAGACTTTCATACAAACCTCTCTCTCCTGTCTTTTCTTTTCAGGCAATAACACTTCTTTTAATATTTCCTGCAAAGCCTATCTCTTGGTTACAAACTCTCAGTTTTTGTTTATCTGTGAATATTCTAAATTCACTCTTGTTTTTGAAAGACAATCTGGCTGGTCATAAGATTCTTGGCTGGCAGTTTTTCTCTTTCAGTATCTTAAATATATCATACCACCGCCTTCTTGCCTCCATGGTTTCTGATGAGAAAGCAGTACTTAATCTTATTGGGCATCCCTTGTATGTGATGAATCACTTTTCTCTTGTTGCTCTCAGGATTCTCTCTTTATCTTTGCATTTGATATTCTGATTAGTATGTGTCTCGGAGTGGGTCTATTTGGATTTATTTGGATGGAAATACATTGTGCTTCTTGGACATGGATATCTTCAATAGAGTTGGGAAAGTTTCTACCATTATTTCCTCAAATATTCATTCTGCCCATTTTCCCTTATTTTCTCTTTCTGGGAGACCCATGACATATGTTTGCATGTCTCTTGCCATCATTTAGTTCCGTGAGACTCTGTTCATTTTTTCCCATTCTTTCCTTTATCTATTCTTTTGTATGTTTGCTTTTGGAAGCCCTGTCTTCAAGCTCACTGATCCTTTCTTCTGCCTCTTCAAATCTGCTGTTATATGCCTCCAGTGTATTTTTAATTTCATTTATTGTGCCTTTCATTCCCATAAGAGCTGCTATTTTTCTATGTATGCTTTCAAATTCTTCTTTGTGCTCACCAGTGTCTTCTTGACATCCTTAATCTCTTAATTCATCTCACTGAATTTATTAAGGAGATTTGTTTGAGCATCTATGATTAGTTGTCTCAACTCCTTTATGTCATCTGGAGGCTTAGTTTGTTCCTTTGACTGGGCCATATTTTCCTGTTTCTTGGTATGGAACATAATTTTTTGTTGGTGTCTTGGCATCTGATTTATTAGATGCATTTATTCTTGGCCCAGTTTCTCTCTTTTGTTTAGGGCTTTCTATTTGATTGGTTTGTGCTGTAGTCCCTCTTTGATAACTTGGTTCAACTTAATTTGGAACTTTATAGTGACTTGTGTTTAGCCAATCTGATTTTTTCAGCTCTTTTTCATCTGTTTCTTGTCCTTTCTCCTTTGCTGGTTGCAGAGTAGGAGCCAAGGATGCAGTTGCTACTATAAGCCATGGAGGCTTACGCTGCCCATGTTGCCCCAGGAACCATTGAAACTTCTTCCATCTTTCTCTCCTGCCAGGGGTAGGGACAGAGCTGCAGCCATGTGTAGTAATCCAAGCCACGCAGGCCAAGACCATCTGTAGTTTCCCAGAGAGACTGATGACACTCTACACCCCTTCCTCCCCTGGGGTGGGGATGGAGCTGCAGGTGTGGGCAGCAAACTAAGCTGTGCAACTCAGAACTGACTGCAGATGTTCAAGTAGGCCAGCAAAGCACCAGTTCCCCTCTTCCCCTGCCAGGGGTGAGAATGGAGCCTCAGGGGTGCCCAAGAAGTTAGTCTGTGCAGGCCAAAAGTGACTGTAGTTGCCCAGAGAGGGTGAGGGAGCACTCTCCCTCCTCTTGATCTGTCAGGGGTGGGGATGGAGTCACAGATGTGTCCAACAGTCTAGTTTTTGTGGGCTGAAAGTGCCTGCAGTTGCCCAGACAGGCTGGAGGAACACAATGCCCCCTCCTGTCCTATCAGGAAGTGGGGATGGCACGCAGATGTCCAACAATCTAGTCTTTGTGGGCTAAAACTGACTAGTTACCCAGAGAGGCTGGTGCAGGTCCCCCAGCTTCCTCCCTGCCGGAGGTGGGGCTGCGCCCAGGCTAGGGCAGTAACCCAACCTGGGTGGAAAGAAGTTTGTCCCTACTGTCACTGTGATTTTCAGTCCGCCCTACTTCCCCTCATGCTGGGGGCAGGGGAGGGGAGCTAAAATGGTGGCTACTGGCCTCTTTCCAACTTGAACAGGTTTAACTTTAGCTGGTCTTAGGATTGGACTTTAGCCAGCTGAATTTACTAATCAGTAGGTGAAGTCAGTGCCCAACTGTTTCTTCCTCCCCTGTTTTTGGGAAATGGATCTTCCCACTCCAGCCAGGGAGTAGCTCCCGAGGCATCCTGCATCACCAGCAGGGGATGGGCACCAGCCTCCATGGCGTGGAGGGCTCTACTCACAAATCTTCACCATAGATGGGCATTCTCCTCCTTCTGTTCTTCCATGGATGCTTCAGGATGCTCTTCTGGTCTCCTGGGCCCCCAAACAGGTGCTTTAGATGGAATTTTACTAACTGTCCTGTAGGACAAGCTGACTCTTGGAGCTCCTTACTCTGCTGCCATCTTCAAACCACTAGGTTTATTTATTTTTATTTTTATGATTATATTAATTATTTTATTGCTACATTAGAAATGAAAATAAACTGTGAGAAGCTGCTAGGGCATGCAACTCCCTGAAAATTATGGAACAATGGAGGCACCCATTGGAGGAGGTTAAAAGTGACCTAACTCATAGGGAGTGCAAGGACTACATACACCAAGATCAATTTATTCACCAACGGGAGTTTTTAAATGACAGTAACGGAGCACTGGCTACCGCGGGGCCCTCAACTAGAGAGTATGGATGAGAAGATAGAAGATGCCTAAGTTCTCTACAAACACATTAGCTTACAAAAAACAATCCTATAACAAAGACACCCAGGCAATACTGGAATTTGCTCTTGCAAGGAGATACCCATTTTATGATGTTGGACACATTCTTTCTCCTGCTGGATAGTTTCCTTCGAGGGGAGAGTAATTTTTTCTTCAGTGTTAGTTTTCTTCAGTTTTGACCTGTCAAACTCTTCACTTCAGACAAGTCTGGCTTATCACTCATCTTGCCTGAAGGCTGGAATATCTGTTAACAGACAACCACGGCGAGGGGAGCCGACAGCTCCTCACTCTGGGCGAGGTTTCCACTAGGTTTTAAATGAGATAATTACAGCTTTCCAACTTGCACCATAACTTATCTTTTTATTATTATTGCTGTTATTTGCTGTGAGATTGCCATGCAAAAAGCAAGGTAACCACCTGTGGTTACGCCAGAGAGCTCAGCGAACTCTTTTTAACACATTATCTGTGTTCCAGAATGCCATGTTTTTCCTCACCAGAGATAGTATATGGTTTTTGGGAACATTGTCTCTGGCTCTGTGCTTCCCGGTTGTTGCGAATTCCACTTCTGTAAGGGGCTTTTCTCCCTTCCTTGCTAGCAGTGTCCTTTTCAAACAGGAATGCCCTCTCTCCCTAACCCTGGCAAGCTCACCTCTCCTCCTCAAACCAGATGATGTATAGGAAAGGAAGTAAAAAGGCCGAAGAGGAGGGGTCCTTTGCTTTGAGCAGCTCCCAGGGGCCTGGATTTTAAGGCCACTCTCCACAGAGGAGGATGGAGCTGTCAGGGCAGCTGCCTCCCAGACTCCACTCACATTTGCCTTTGATAAGACTCTCCTGCTAGACGATGCATCCCAAGGCGCAGTTTGGAAAACATGGCCAGGGTGGCTGGACACGTCCAGTGGGATAGAAGGGGGTGTATTGTGTGGCTTTTTTGTGACAGAGAGAAACGGGCAGGTCTCTACACCTCTCAGAGTCTCTGTTTTCCTCTGAACAATGGCAATAGCGTTAAGAGAATGACATGTGATAGTGCATGCAAAGCAGGCCCAGGGGTTTCACTTAGCAGGCAGGCAGCCTCCCTTTCCCCTTCTGAGGAAACAACAGCTCCTAGAGCAGGGCAGACAATAAGATTCTTTGAGTGCTGGGAGCTGGTATGACGAGCTCTCTGTTCACCCAGGTGTCTAGACAAGGGAATTTTCTACAATGGGGACACTCTGAAGTTGACCCAAGTCATCCCTTAGAGAGATTTTATACTTCCCCAAACTCCTCATTGGTGAAGGAGATCAGATTCAAACTTATACTTAATTTTGGGATACAGACGTAAAGACAGACACCAGGCAGCCTGCATTTGATGGCTTTGCTGCCCCATGCAGAAGGGTGGTAGAGGGTATCAGCCAGCCTGAAATCTGGAAGACATCTGGATATAGGCAGGGAGCACTGGTGGCCAAAAGGAGGGGGCCAGAGGTTGGAGGTGGTCCAGATCATGCTGCTTGTTCTCTCCCTTTGTCCTGAAGCGTCTCCTTTTTCAGTTGTGTAGACAAGGATCAGACAGGTGCTGAGCTTGCTCTAAGTGGAAATTCAGATAGATCAGTCAGGTCTGGACATCTGCTCTAGATACTTGACTTAATCAATCTGCAGGCTGCTGAGATTGGCTTCCACATAGGAATGGTTTAGAAATGTCAGCAAAGTATTTGACATTCTTCCCTTCAAAACATGGAGCCTAATTCTTCTCCTCTTGCATGTGGGCCCTATTTAGTGATTGGCTTTTAATGAGTAGATAGTTGTAAAAGTGATGGTTTATGACTTCTGAGTTATTTCATAAAAGGAATTGTGGCTTTGACCGTTGATTTCCCCCTCTTCTGGGGGAAGCCAGCCACCATGTAAGGAGGACACTTGAGTAGACTTTGGAAAACCAACATGGAGAGAAACTGAAGCTCCCCTCAAACACCCAGAACAAACTTGTCATCTGTATTAGTCAGCCAACGGAGTGCTGATGCAAAGTCCCAGAAATCTGTTGGCATTTACAAAGGATATTTATTTGGGGTAGAAGCTTACAGTCACAAGGCCATAAAGCGTAAGTTATTTCCCTCACCAAAGTCTGTTGCCATGTGTTGGAGCAAGATGGCTGCCGGTCTCAGCGAGGGTTCAGCCTTCCTCTTCCTCCTAAGGCTCCGTGGTCCCAACTCCTTCTGATATCAGCTGAAGGTTAGCATAAGGCTTGTCTCTCTCCCTGGGGCTCATTTCTCTCTGGGCTCAGCTTCAGCTCTAGGCTATCAGGCTCATTCTCTTCCCAGGGCCTCTGCTGTGTCTACGAAGCTGTCTCTATTACTCTGTGTTCTTCTCCTGTGTATTTACTTCCTGGGGCTCCAGCATAAAAAATTCAAACTCTCTCCTTTGCCTTGTCATTTTCTCTGTGAGTCCCTGCCCACCAAGGGCTACTGACGTGGCTGAATCAAAGCCTTAATCATAACTTAATTAAGTAAAAGTGAAACATCTGAATCTAATAAAATCTAATATGCCCAGAGGATATGCCCAAAGGAACAGACCAGTTTACAAACATAATCCATTATCTATTTTTTGAGTTCATAAATAATACCAAACTGCTACATCATCCATGTGAGCAAGCACCTTGAAGGTGGATTCACCAGCCCTCAAGCCTTCTGATGACTTCTTTTTTTTAATAAACAATTTATTGAAGTATATCATTCATACATGAACATACATAAACTATAAGTGTTCAGTAAACATTGTGAACTTACAAAACAAACATGTGTAACATCATGCAGGGCTCCCACACGTCACCCCCCCCCCC
>JAQZBX010103050.1:0-11085 GCA_029593785.1 Cabassous unicinctus | reverse complement strand
CCCAAATAAATACCCTTTATCAAAGCCAACAGATTTCTGGTATTTTGCATCAGCATCCCTTTGGCTGATTATTACAACTCCTTTTTCATGAATAAAATTTAATTTCATTTAATTCCTTGCAGTGAGCATGCCCTGAATGACTATATTATGGAAGTCACACTAGGTCTCAGGTGATGTGCAGTTCTCCTTCCTAAAAAGTTGTGTCATGCTGGAGGAGCCATGTCATGTATGCACAAACCTTGGTGTAAGGGTAACTCAACTCAGAAATGTTACTTTATGGCAGGGATGCAGAGAGGAAAAGGGAATATATATGAGCCAAGCTCCATCACATGCAAATCTGATTGAGTAAGGATAATCATCGGAGAAATCTGAGGCGCAGAGAAATTAAAATCTGTGCCCAAGGTCTCTAGCAAGGAGACCAAAGAGCCAATGTTTGAACTGGTTCTAAAATCCATGACCTTTTCTACTATGTCATTTTGTATCTTCTTCTTTGGGAATTGAGGAAAACTTCAGAGAAATTTAACTCTGGTGTTGAATCTTAAAGAATGGATCGGTGTCAGAATTGGAAGACAAATTGTCCCTCACTGATTATTCTGTTGTCTTTGTGATCTGCTTTAGAAATGGAGCAATAAGGTACGTGATAATGTGGAATCGATGAGAAAGGGGAGGTGTCTGAAGTTTGAGTTAATAGCCCCATTCCCCCTAGGGACCCTGTGTAGTTCACAAGGACCTCCTTGCTTTAGTCTGAGGTTTCTAATTAGTCAATTTCACGTAACTCTTCCTTGATGGTTCTGGCCTGTTCTCATTTTCCTGAAGACTTCAGACCCTCACTTCCACCCAGAGTAATTGCCCTAAAGTAATCCTCTTATAACTATGAAAATTATTTCTCTCTGTCTCTCTCCTGAGCATCAGCTATTTCTCAGTTGTCAAGTGGAAATGATAATATGTTGCGTCTGAGGGCAATTCTTGGGGCTGCGAGTTATTAGGCAAATCAGGATTGTGATTTCTGGTCCAAAGGCAAGATATTTAACATTACCAAGAACCCAGCAACTAAGGATACGTTGTGATCAGGATTTGAGATTTTTGCGAAGAAACTGCCCTTCCAGAGGGAGGCTGGCTTTGGGTGGGGGAGGGACTCTGTGGACCCTTATGAGGTCTTGAGTGTTCATTTCCATCTGGCGATATTGGCAGAGGTAGGTTTCTCATCAGAGTCAGATGTGGAAATTTGGGAGTTTTACAATGTCTCCATTTACTCATTCTTAGCTCATAAACATTTAGAGGCTACAGAGCATTACCAGGGTCAGCATAACTTTCCAATTCATCCAGTTACATTCAGAAGGGAGAGAAGTTCAGGATCGTGTGGTATCCTTAGAATCCCTGCCACGTCACCAAATCATCTAGCATAGCCTCAGAACTCATCATATTCTGAGGACTTCCCATCTCCCTACCCAAACTGCAGGGGAAAGATTCAGCCAGATGGATGCTCCTTTGGAAATGCTCAATTATTGGCCCTCACAGTTTGCTTTTATCTTTTCATAAATTGAATGTTAAGTTGACAGATGGTCACCACCTATCATTTAATGAGCTGCTCTTGGGAAAGAGATGATGTATGTTTAAGGCACTCAGGAGATAGGCAGATACCCTTCTGAATCCTGACTCTGTTAATAGCTGGATGATTTTGGGCAAGTAACTTTACCCCTTTGAGTCCTAGTTTCTTCGTTTGTAACATAAGTACATTAATACATGGTTTTGCAAGCAGTAATTTGGATAAATTTTGTGCTTGTTCCTGTTACATTATTTGGCAGTCAACATATGCCCAGGGAATAGCATTTTCCTTCTCCTAAGGCACATGAATAATGGGAATTTTAGAAATTGAAGACTTTCCCCCAGAATATGGACAAACCAATATATTTAGGCAATGTTGAAAAATGTATGATCAGAGTGGGATTAATAATATTAGCATATATATTCTAAATATTTGGAAAGGAGGTGAATTTTAAATATTTACCAGTGCATTCATTCAGCAAATGTTCTTTGCATTCTTATAAAGTTTATGTAACTAAACTGAACTGGAAACCAGGTGAGGATGGTTAAGGTAATATAAGAGAAAACATAACCTGACTTAAGAGAAGTATGCGAACAAAAATAGGATTGGGGCTTTTAAGGAAGGTGAAACTATTTCTGACTGGCAGATCAAGATGGGCTTCACGTAGAAAATAGCTTCTAAGCGGGGACTTAAGGCAAACGTTGAATTTCAATTTCAAAGAACAGAAATTATGAAAAAGGCATTCCAGAGGGTGTGCTTGAACAAAGGTGGGAGAGCTCCAGATACGCAAGGGCCCAGCTATCAATCTGGTTTGATTAGAGGCCCAGTCAGCTTCCATGGGCTTGTGACCCGGGAGTCCCACGGTGCCCTGTGCTTAGCAGGGTCCCGTGCTTGGCTGAATGCTCTGTTACTGTCATCTTTTCTTAACCATTTTTGTACAAGGAACCTTGCATTTTCATTTTATATTGGGCTTTGAATTTATATAGCCAGTCCTGATTAGAAGAAATGATTGAAATAAAAATCTTGAAAAGGTAAGCTATAGTTTGATTATGGAGGATCTTAAGTGTCAGAATTAAGAATTTATATTCTCTACTCAGGGAATGAGTAGAGATTTGAACCAGAGAATGAACTGAATAGGGCTATGTATTAACCAGGTGAACTATATGAGTGCTGGGTAAGAAAAAGACAGTAGAGGTAGGGAGACCAGTTAGTCAGGGATTATCCTCCGTCCCTGTTTCTTCAGGGCTGCCCTGGATTATGGCAGTATCCCATAATGGTGCCCTCTTTCACTCCTCAAAGTGTTTCATTTGGATGATGAATTATATGGTTACCCAAGTTATTTCAATAATGGAGGCAAATTTTGGACAGGAGCAGGGAATGGTGGTGAATAGGCTAGAGGAAAATAAGAAAAGAGGTCTAATTATCAAACTTAAATATGAATTTCCTTTCAGTATCCCTTTAGATGCCTGTGTGCTAGTAGTTGAACTTTCAGTTTCTGTTGCTTGAGAGAACCCATGATAACATCAAATTACTCTGAATTTAATTCATTTTTAGGTAAATACAAATTGTATTGATCACTTGACATAGGTAGAATCATATCACATATTTGAATATCTTATTTGTCCTGTCTAAAGTTGCTGCTTGCTGTGCTTCTAGTTTGGTGGACCTCTTGAAAAGTTCCAACCCTTCCTCCTTAAAAAAGTATCTATGGCTCAGAAGGGCAGAATCCACTCAATTATAGGTAAAGCTCAAGTTCTATAGCATGAAATTCCATACCTAAACCAGTCTGCACATAGTTTAAAGAGGATCTTGCATATTATAGTTTAAGGAATTTCCCAACAGATGGTTGAATGTCCATCGTGGGAGTAGGTGACATTGTGTATGTATGTTTGGGGTTGAGTGGAGATTTGGTAAGTGGATCAGGCTTTGAACCCTCATATAACTTAATTTCAATAAAAGAAATATCTGATTTTATCTAATCTATACACTGGGCATCCACACGGTATTTCCTTTGAAATATTTCGAAAATGCGTTAAGGTGGTAGAAAGAACACTGTGGAATTCCAGTTTGAATCCTGGCTCTGCAACTTGCCAGTTATTGAAATTAAGCAAATATCTGAACTGTTCTGAGCCTCCACTTCTTCATTTATAAAATGGAATCATTGATGCCACCCTGCAGGCTGTTGTGAGGGGGAAAGTAGGTACAGAGCGTGAAATGCTTTAAAAAACCTCTAAAATGGTGCGTCTCAAATTCAGCATGCATCAGAATCACTTAGAGGGCTTGTTAAAATACAAATTGCTGGGCCCCACCCCTAGAGTTTCTGATCTGGTAGAACTTGCATTTTAACAAGAGCCCATGTAATTTTGCTGCTGCTTCCCTGGGGACCACACTTCGAAAACCACTGCTTTTAGCAAATTTAAGTCTTCTTAGCAAATCTTACTTACTCTCATCTGAGTATAGGATAGTTGTTTTGGGGGAGGTTCCACATTATAAAATAAAAAGGCATTAACAGAAAATGCATGCTACTAAATATTTTTTACTAGACAAAGGAGATCTTGGCTATGTGAAGAAAATAAAGATTGCTGTGACTCATCTATTGGCTCATGCAAAATAAAACCCAGGATTATACTTCCAGCTAAATTTCAACTTTATAATGATTTTCTTTAATTACTGTATAGGACTAAACATGAAGATGCAGCAGTGTGAAATTAATACTGACAACCCTGGACTTGCCTGGGCTCTGCAGATTAACCAGTATTTTACTGCATCAATAAAGGAATGAGGAAATAAAATTAAAAACTGATAGTGAATGGAATTACTTATTTGAAGCTAGTGATTATGTCAAGCTGTCACTCCCACAGACAGATTAAGCATAGAAAGACAACCAGATAAATTATAAACCACTCTATGAAGCCTGTATCCATCTACTCCACAAGCTTGGTAACAATAGAAATCTGAAATCGACTTGGTCATGGCAGATTTGGGATTGCATGTTTAGCATTTCAAGGCTCCTAGCATCTCAAAGAGTAGAGATCAAGAAGACCTTAGAGGTCATGTAAGAATAGATTCACTTTTTGAGGCATTATACTGAATTACTTAGTCTAAAGTGGAAAAAATAAGAAATTGCCTTCCTTTTAAAAAAATAATTGCAGTACAATTTAGAGAAAAAGAATAGTGCTGAATATATACCAAAATCATGTGTAACAGAAATTACCTTAAAATATAGCAGGGTTAGTTCTCTGCATGTTGAATGTGGCTGCATTTATTCACACCATAGATTTTTGTTTTATAGTTTCCCTTTCCTTTTCTTTAATTCTCTGATTGTTTTCTCCTTTTCTCTTTTCTTTATCACTCTTCCTGTATAATCTAGGCTCAAAAATCCCTTCAAAATTTGTCTGGAGCACTGATCCCATATCTACCAACTGGTTTCTGGGGAAATTGTATCTGATTAAACCAGGGGTTCTTAACCAGGGGTATGTGGAAAGATTTCAGGGGGCCCGTGAGCTTGAATTGAAAAAAACCAACTCGATTATATGTCCAACATGATATGTGTGTTGCATTGTCAAATACTACACCACAGTTTAATGTTCTTATTCAAGATAAACAACCACAGTCTGCACATTGACATGTCTTTAAAAAATAAAATTTAGCTTTAACTTTCCTATATTTTTGATGTATTGGATTATTATGTAATGTGTTAAGAAAGAAGCACATATGTATAGTATTACATCACATGTTTTTTTTTAGTAACTGTATTTCAATATATGTAACTGATTTCCTTTGTAATTTTATTTTATGCATTTAAAGCATTATTCTTGTGGGGGTGTGTTGGTGCGGGTATGATATATTTATTAAATAATACACAGTATAGTATGGACTTAATATGAATTTTATTTTGATGTAGCATGTTCTGAGGGCAGTGGCTAACTGCCTGCAAAAAGGTTGGTAAAGATGGCGGAGATGGTTTTATGATGCTGTGGGAAAACTCGAATTTCTAAATGTTTGCCAAAAAGGATAATTTGAACGGGTGTTGAACTGTATTAGGTTATCAGGCACTGAAATTATGGAAAAGTTATAAAACATAATTTTGAATAATCCTAAAATTTAATTTAAAAACATGCTGATGTTGAGTGTCATAAAACTATCTGCCACTGCATTCTGAGACGGGGTCTGTGGATTTCACCTGACTGGCAAAGGGGTCTGTGGAACAAAAAAGACTAAGAATCCCTGGATTAAACAGACAAGCCTGGCTTTAGCAGAAACAAGACTGCATTATTTTGTATAGGTGAAAGTAGTCACAGAATCTCAGAGTCTTATGGTGAAATATGACGTTATGGAAGTTCTCCTTCTACTATTTCTAATCAAACTGACACAGGTTATGGTTCTCTCTTGCTGTTTGCTCCTTTGAACCCTCACTGTTGCACAAGAAATTCATTAAAAAAAATCATACTGAAGCATTAAAATTTTGCTGGAAGAGGCACTCAGTATTAACAATGAGACATTTGTTTGTTTTGTAGCTGGGCCTTTTTGAACAGTGTAAAGATCTAAAATATTTCTTTCAGGAGGGAACTTTGATCTCAAAGTATTGATGCAAGATGAAATCCACACCTTGAAGAAAAGGGTAGATCAATAGAAAAGGAAAAAGAGAAGGAGCTTATGGGACCTGGGATTCCAGGTATCCAACTGACTCTCTGTGGCCTGAGAATTAGACTGCATGGTCACGAACTAGATCAAGATTGTTTCCTTTCAGGTAATAAATAGGATGTGATAATGGCTAGATTTTAACAAGTATGGTAGAAAGCAAAGTCTTAGGAGATACATTTCCAAACTTGCTGTCACAGAGCTAACCCTCTCTGTTTTGTTAGGACTCCCAGTAGAGAAAGGAATATAACAGCTAGAGTTCTCTCTTTAAAAATTTACTATCACATATTTCCCATTTGCCTATTTCTCCCAGCAGTTGTCCAACTTCCCCCTCCAACAATATCAAAACTTAGAGAAAATCATCAGACCTTCCAGTTAGGTTTCCATGGTCATCTAGAAAGTAGCTTCTCTGATTTTTGGGGTTTTATCTCTTCATTATTCCTTGACAAGGAGCCACTGAGGCTTCATCGAAGTCGTTTGGTGATAGAGCTTAATGTTCCATTTTTGCACAGTTGTATTGTTGGAGCATTCTTTCAAATGAAACAAATAACCATCCTCTATCCTCAGGGAAAGTGGAGCTAATCCAGACTCCTAATGGATCAAGTGTGACTGTTTCAGATGCCGGGCATATTTGTATCCAGTGCTTACTGTTCAAGCACTTTGAATTACACACTGACATTACCACTAGATACTCTTATTATATCCACTTTACAGTTGAAGAACCCAAAACACTCAGCTACTAAGTGCATTGCCTGAGGTAACATGGGGTTTAAATGAAGAAGCTGGTATTTGCAACCAGGTGGTCTCATTGCCAGAGCCTATGCCTTAACCACTAGGCAAATTACCTTTGATCTACTGATGGGAAATGCTTTTCTGCGTCCTCTCTGTCCACTGGTATCTCTGTGTCATCTGATAAGAGAGATGCTGCTGGTTTTCCAAGTAGACCAAAGACCTTTTTGATATAAACAAAAGGCAATCTTCATAGTTAGGCATGTTTCTTAGAGTCATTTAATAAATTAGTTTTAATATAACTAAATGTACTTCCTAATGGGATAAAGGATATATAAAAGTCAACAGAAAATATGCATGATAGAAAAGGCTGCTTTAGAGCTTCCAAGTGATGCCTTAACAGGTTTCATTCAATGCCATTCTAAGAAATTGATCACAGATGCTAGAAAATGGAACAGCCTATGGAACACTCAGACTTATCCATACCAAGTTTATATTTTCACAGTTCCTTCTAGCTTGCCTCCTGTCTGTCTTACTGTCAGAGCAATAAGAAAACATGCTAATGGAGAAGAAATGTTGTAAACTCTTCGAAAGGCATTCAAACTCAAAACTGAGAGAGAGAGATTTTTTTTTAAAGCTCTTAACCTGAGCTTCTTGGTGTGCTGATGATAAACTAAAAAGACCAAAAAAACTCAGAAAAAACCTGTTTTCTGTGGAGAGCTAGGACTTTCTCTCTCTCTCTCTCTCTCTCTGTAGTATATGTAACTCATTATTATTACCCATGCCTGTTTCCAAGATTCTCAAAATTATTCAGCATAAACAATTATTAAATTATATTAAAAACCCAGTGGAAATGAGAATAGAGATTGCATTTATAGGAAATAAATCGGGTGACAAGTACTTAAAAACAATACTAACAATTTCTATTAAAAGCTAAAGTAATCACAGAGATAAAAGCAATATCAGAACCACAAAGATATGTCTTCAAGCCCAATTAGTGGTATGGATATTTACAATAATATGTGTATGTCTTAATCTCAAGACTGCGTTAAGAAACTGAAGTATAAGCAGAGGAAAATGTAACTGTACCTTTCTTATATATTAATCAGAAGCCCATGGGATAAGGGATAAAAAATATGGAGATGTGTTGAGTATGCATGGGGTTTCCCTTACAAAGAGTTGTCAATGAACCCATAGCACCAAGGCAGTACTTTTTGGTCTTGGGGTTACTGCTGGACTTGGTGGAGATATTGGCGAGTTATCCCTCCATAGTTTCCAGTTAGTGCCAGACAGACTCTAAGACAAAATAGTGGTTCTAATGTATAAAAAATAGTATATTCCAAATATTAATATTAAAAGTATGCCCCAAAGTTTAACTGTGTACTTAACATCATCAAGTAATCGCTGCCATAAATTCTTGTGAGGGTAAAGTTTGCTGAGTTAGTGCTGGTGTGTTTGGCTCATTATAGTTAATAAACTGTTCACTTGAAGTTAGAGTTTGCTAACTAATGACACCACTGGATTTTAAACATCGTATCAGAGACATTAATGCTAGATTTTTATGTAGGATATTTTTCTGAGGAGGGAGACAAAACTAGAGCCTGCAACATGAAATTGAGAAGACATCTGTCACAGTGGCCAAACCTCCAGTAGGATGGATAATGAGTATGAATCCATTACTGTTGATATATTACATAAAGCTGTGGGAATAGAAAGCTTTTCAAATTACACAGAGAGGGATCAACAGCCAGCAGCAATGGCCCCAAGCTCTCACACCTGCTGTGTGCCTCCCATGTGAATATGCACATGGCCATGCCCCACAGCTTTGACAAGACAGAAGGAGTTTTCTTTGACCTGTAGTTTAGTTTTCAAATTATAAAATAAACCACGGGGCTGGTCACCCACAATAGGGACAAGAGGAACCACGTTGTTAAAACACTGTTAATGGCGGCAACCTGTGCCTCCTTTCCTCAACATCACAAGCCCAATTGCTAAAACATACTCTTGTGATTTCTTTTTCTCTTCTTAGTCTCTCTCTTTCACAAAATATATATACTTAAGGAAGTCCAAACAAATTGTAAAGCTCCAGGAATATACAATTTACCTCAAAGACACACACACACATACACACACACACACACACACACACACACAGAGAGAGAGAGAGAGAGAAGGAGGGATGGAAGGAGGGAAGGAGAGAGACTGTGGAAGATTTCTTTAGAATTCTGAATAGTATCCTGAGACAAGAACATTTTATTATGTGAATATAAATTTTAGTTATTGTGAATCAAATTGTAGGCTCCAAATTTATTTAATCAAAATCGTTACCTCAGCTAGATGGCTAACTTGGTGTGGTTTGCATTTATTGTGGACCACGGATCAAAGATGAAATGCTCGATTTCTTCCCCAACACATAATATATTATCCATCCTGAAAAATGTAGTTGTTGATGTTAATCAGAGGTTAATGTAACTGGGTTTTCTTTGTAATCTTTAATATTATTTGCTTTCTACCTATACAAAAAGAAAATTGGCATCACTTTAGTCCATAGAGGAACATTATGTGAATTTGTAAAAGCTTCCTCAAGATACATTCTTATTATCTGCCATAAATCTGTAATGAATATGCAAGTCTATTATGACTAACATGCCAAATGCTCCCTAGAGCTGTGTAGTACATCACTTGTACAATCAAATGCAACTATTTTAGTAGGTTTGATATTATTGCTTCCCCATAATGCAGTTTGGGTCCCACCCTATGCTGTATTCACAAAGGTAAGCATTGACCTTGTATTTTCATCCAGGTTGACTGTTTCACAGATACCAGTTTGCACATTACGTGATGACTCTGATACCAGTACTATTTTGAACAGGCATGCTGAACTATCTTTATTTGCTCCTATAGTTATTCTTGCACTTTGAATCTGTTCCCATCCAGCTCCTGACTTTTGGCTCCATCTCTTATTTAGGACTTTATAGTAAATAAAGCTATAGCTCATATTTCATACACATATCCATGAAAATCCACTTTTTGATGGCAAAACTAAAGAAGATGAGAGGAGCCCTTTTAAAAATTATTTGATACCAAGAGATGTTTGCAAATATTTTGCCAAAGGAAGCCAGGGAAATACTCTTATAGAAGAAAAATGGTATCTTTTGGTCTGGAATGCAACTAAAGCAGTTGCTACTCAGAGAAAACAGCCTGCATGCAAAGGGAGAAGAACAAGAATTTTTAGTGTTTTCCCTTACACTACCTAGTGGAGACAGCTTTCTAAATCTAGAGGCCTGGTCCTTTTTATGAGTACATAAGTCATTTTCCTTAGAGAGAAAAAGAACAATTTACCAGGCAACAATCATCTGATGCAACTGCTCCTGTTCTTATGAAGGAGCTGATCTATAACTTGCTCTCCTTAGAGGAGTTTCATCCCAGAATCAGTCATGATTCTTGATTCAGGCCTATTTTTCACTCTATCAAACTGGGGAAGAAGTTTTTTTTTAGTTGTGTCTTCTGAGTTAGTTTAAGTTTAGTTTTCTAGAATCTGAAGTACTATTGATAAGCTGATGAGTGTAGTTTCGGCTCTGAAAGCCTGAAAATCTGACCCAGATATATTGAAATGACCCTACAAAATTATAGATGTGCATAGGAAGAAATGTCTAGAGCAACCACAAGTCTCTGTCTTGAATATTTGACCTCTTAACCACATTGCTCTTGAGGCAGGTGCCTATTAAAGTATCTCTCTGAAACTTAGTATCTATTCAATAGCCCCACATGGTCACAAGAGTGGCTCCAAGAAGCCATATTGGTATTATGTGGCTCATAGTTACACACAGTTAATAGAATCAGAGGTGGTAACCTGACTTAATCCGGACCATTATGGAATTTGGACTGAGAGAATTTTGATTGCTTCTTGTAATCAAAAGAATTACAGATGGAACTGTAACAAATTAGATTAAAAGACATGGATCAGTCGTATAAACTGGGAAGCAGAGAGAGAATATCATGACCAAGTACAGATAGGAAAATAAGAGAGGCAGAGAAAACAATCCCATCGGGCTCCTGGCAGCTTTCCTATTCTTGATTCTGGTCCTTTTGTAGGTCTGGCCATCAACCTACCCTAGGGGTCTGTGAGACAGTACTAGAGCCTCAAATCCTTTTTTTTTTTTTTTTTT
>JAQZBX010103049.1:0-11093 GCA_029593785.1 Cabassous unicinctus | reverse complement strand
GTTGGCAGCATGGGAAAGGGGAGGAAGGAACAGATGGGGAGTAGGGAGTGTCAGTCATTAAAAAAAATACAGGCCCTCCCAAACTGGGGTGTCTGGGGATGGGGGAGGACTTGGTCTGCTTCAACCCAAGAGGAATCAGAAGATCAAAAGCAGTTTGGGGAGGCCAGAACCGCCAGAGGTGGGGGGAAAAGGAAGGTCCAGGGGGTGGGGGGGCTGTTTGGCAACTGGGGTGAAAGGATTGCCCTCCCCCTGCTGGGATACCCCCAGCCCCTCCGGTCTGGCAGGAAGGGGGCAACCTGCAATCCCCACGGTCAGGTTTGGGGCTGCTGGATGCTCCAGGCAGGGGGCTGGGGGGGCTCACAAAGGCTTGCCCTCCAGGGAGATGACAGCACTGCCCCCCAGCTTCTCTGCCAGGGTGCAGTGGTCCTTGACCTCCTCGTAGCAGTTTGCTTGTAATTCGTGCTTGATTCCTGTCAGTTTCTTCTTGATGGCGTCCTTGGAGCTAGCATAGATCATTTTGCTCTTGAGGGATGCACACTCAGGGGCTCAGAAAATAAACACCACATCCTCCTTCTTGCTCTCCTTGGTTTCATAGGTCGCGTCATAGAGAGCATAACGGCAGTCCTTGTCCGGCAGCATCTTCACAAAAGTGGTGTAGGGATCGTCGACAGTGTGGCCTACATCACCTACCAGGATCTCCTTGCCCTCTTCCAAGATGATGTTCTTTTTGCCCTCACTCAGACAGAAAAGCACAGCCTTCTTGCGCTTCTTCACCTCCTCCGGTGTTGACAACTTGCACACCTTCATGTCCTTGAACACCTTGATGACGCCATCAGAGACAGCCACACCTGAGGCCATGTTTCTGGAAGCGAAAGGGCTACAGCAAGGAGACCCAGGGAAGAGGAGAGCCGCTGCAGCCGCTGCCGGAATCCGACTCTTCTGCTCATTTTTAAATTGGGTTGGTTGTCTTTTTGTTGTTATGTTGTAGGATTTCATCATATATTCTAGATATTAAACCCTTATCAAATATATAATTTCCAAATATGTTCTCCCAGTCTGTAGGTTGTCTTTTTACTTTCTTGATAAAGTCCTTTGATGCACAAAAGTTTTTAAATTTAATGAGGACCCATTTATCAGGTTTTTTGTTGTTGTTGTTATTGTTTCTCAGGCTTTTCGGGTAAAGTCTAAGAATCCATTGCCTAACACAAGGTCACGAAGTTGTTTCCCTATGTTTTCTCCCAGGAGTTTCATAGTTGTTATTCTTATATTTAGTCTTTCATCATTTGAGTTAATTTTTAATATATGGTATGAGGTAGTGGTCTACCTTCATTCTTTTGCACATGGATATCCAGTTTTCCAAGCACCATTTGTTGAAAAGGCTAGTCTATCCCAATTAAGTGGACTTGGCACCCTTGTCAAAAATCAATTGGCCATTTATGTGAGGGTTTCTTTCTGAACTCTCAATTCAATTCCATGATCTATATGTCTGTCCTTGTGCCAGTGCCATTCTATTTTGATAACTGTAGCTTTGTACTAAGTTTTAAAATTGGGAATTGTGAGTCTTCCAACTCTGTTCTTTTTTTTCAAGATGGTTTTGGCTATTTGAGACCCCTTACCTTTGCATATAAATTGGACAATTGGCTTTTCCATTTCTGCAAAGAAAGCTGTTGAAAGTTTGATTGGGATTGTGTTGAACCAATAAATTGCTTTGAGTAGACCTGACATCTTAACAATATTCCAATTCATGAACACGGAATATCCTCCCATTTATTTAGGTTTTCTTCAATTTCTTTCAATAATTTTTTGTAGTTTTCCAGGTAAAAAGCCTTTTACATTTTTTTCCTTGATTTTTGATTCTTTTTTTCTTTTCTCTTTTGGAGGTAGCCAGGATCGAACCCAGGACCTTGTGTATGGGAAGTAGGTGTTTAACCACTGAGCTAATCCACTCCTCAATGAGAGTTCGGTTTTTCATTTGTTTGTTTGTTTTTGTTTTTAGTAGTTACTGGGGATCGAACCTGGGATCTCGCACATGGGAAGCAGGCACTCAACCACTTAAGCTACATCTACTCTCCTAGATAATTGGTTATTTTTGTTGCTATTGTAACTTGATTTTTTTTTCTTGATTTCCTCTTTGGATTGTTCATACTATTGTATAGAAACACCAATGATTTTTGCTTGTTGATCTTTTATCCCATCACTTTGCTGAATTTGTTTATTGCTCTCATAGCTTTGTGGTGAAGTTTTCAGGATTTTCTATATATAAGATCATGTCATCTATAAATAGAGAAAGTTTTACTTCTTCCTTTCCAATCTGGATGCCTTTCATTTATTTAATTTTTTCTTGCTTAATTGCTCTGGTAAGAATTTCCAGTACAATGTTGAATAATAAGGGTGACAGTGAGCATCCTTCTCTTATTACTGATCTTAGAGGGAAAGCTTTCAGTCTTTCACTATTGAGTATGTTGTTAGCTGTTGGGTTTTCATATATGCCCTTTATCATGTTGAGGAAGTTTCCATCTATTTCTAGTTTGTTAAGTATTTTTATCAAGAAATGGTGTTGAATTTTGTCAAATGCCTTTTCTGCATCAATTGATATGATCATTTGGTATTTTTCCTTCATTCTATTAATGCATTATATTAAAAAAGAGTTGTATTCTTGTTTTCATGTTTTTAAATATTTAATTACATCCAACAAACAGAGGAATCAATGTAGAAAAGTAAACACTTAAAACACATAGAGCTTCAGATCATGTTGACATTACATTATTACTCTTTGTATATGATTCACTGTATAATATTTTGATGAGCATAGATTAGCTTTATATATAGCAAGGAAGGAATTATTATATTTGTTGAATTTTCATGATGGCCATCTGAAATTCAGATGATGTTCCTTGCCTTGGCACCTCCAAGCAGGGTACTCTCCAGCAGGGAGACCAAAAACAGTTGAGGGTCCCTGGTTTTTCCATGAACTTATTTTTATTCTTTTCAGATAAAATAGAAGCTTGATTCTTTCCAGGGTCCCCATGACCATTGCTCCTCTCTCGGCACAGTTTTCTCTTCCTGGCATGTATTTTCACTCATCTGTTTAGTGCTGGCTCTTCTTTTGTGCACACAAGTGAAGAAAAGAAAGGGGTTGTTACTAAAAGTGGGCAACACTAGTGTTAAGCTTCTAAATCAGACTCTGCTATTATAGTCAGTATCACTTAAAATCTTGTCCCAAGGAACATTTTAACTCCAGAGAAGGAGAGTAGATTTGCCAAATTACCTGAGCCCAGCCAAGTGATAGGGAGGCATTGAGGAAGTCTCTACTGTCACTTCTGCTGGTGAATTTATCTCTACTGACCATGTATTATGTGGCATGCCAAGGTGCCAGAATTTTTTTAAAATCATTGAGAATCATTGCTAAGTTCTCTCATCAGACTCTCAAATGCCATCTTTTGGGCTATGCCTAGTTTTAAAATATAGACCTATTTTCCATCTATGACCATGGTCAGGGCACTTATATCCATTGCTCACACTGGACCAAAGAAGCAAAAGGATCATTAAATAGAAATTAGTCAGTATGGGCTGTACCTAGAGCCATAAGGGCTTATCATATTGTTTAAAGTCTGGGGGGAAAAAGAAAATTTCATGTTCCAAAATTAGTATCTATTTAATTTATTGTTTACAAACTATAACATTGGGTCATCAACTCAACTGCAACTTTCTCTTATGTAGTTATTCTAATACATAAACTCACTCATCCAATACACATTTATTGAGCATCTACTGAAAGCCATGAGTTGTTCTCAGGGCTGTGCATTTAAAACCCCTGACTTTGCTGCACTTTCATTTTAGTGGGAGAGAAAAAAATAAGCAGACATAAGGTCACATAAGATGAGAGCTATGAACAAAAGTAAACTAGGGATGGAGACACAGAAGGTTGGATAGAGTCATCAGGATGCCTCTTGGAGAGGTGGTGTTTGAGCAGAGAACTGAGTTGAGCCAAGGCTCAGACTACCACCAGAGGAGAAGGCCTGCCACATGGGGAATGGCAAATATATGCCGGTCACCAAGATTAGTGCCCACTTCTGCCCACTCCATGGTGCCAAGGAAGTCACAACACACACAAGCACTGGTTAGAACAACGTTTTGCTCACATAAGAGGGAGACAGAGCAGGATCAGCTTCATTGGTCTCCCACAGCCAGTGGGTCCCTCTCACAGTCAATGCAGGGCAATAGACTAAACACACCCCTCTTGGGCTGCAGTAGGGAAGACCTTGTTCCCCTCCCCACCGGGAACAATGGGGTTGACTAGTGGGGTTGACCAGCTGTCCTATGATGCATACATTTAAGTAGTGCAAAGTTCACTGTGCACCAGAGCAGGGAAGGGCCAGCTTATGAGGGATAAGGACCCAATTCACTGCCAAAGCCTCTGAGTAAAGGAATGTTTTGGACCCAGGGCTCTGATTAGGATAAGCCTGGAGAGGCACAGCAGATCACATGATGGCTGCTTCCCCAACAGTCCGCCCCCGACCCTCATTCAGCTGCCACGCAGGAAATTACAGTAGCTGGTCACGCACAGTAGGACCAGCGGCTTCCTCAGATTTGAAGGTGGAGGTGAGTCCAGTGCAGTCCCTGAATAATCAGGATGGCAGAGACTCATTCAAAGAGTCTTCCTGCCATGTTGGCACAACACTTAGCCAGGGTAACTATTAAAAGTACCTCTATCAGGAAGATGGGCTAGCCTCCCTGGAGATGTGGTCTCAACCAAGAGCCACAGGAGTTGGGGTTTAGCCAACTAAAGACATCCAAGGAAGAGTTCAGGTTCACCTTTCCTGAATTGTTTGTGTAGACTCAGTGTAGTAAGGGACAGTCCCAGCACAGCCTGCCACCTTGCTCTGGGACCCATGAATATATCTGTGTTCAAGACCTGGCAAGATAAAATGCAATCCCCTAGCAGATAAGAGGGCTGCTGGTACATTCTTTCCCCTAATGTCCCAAGCAAATGTAAATATTCACTGGGGACAGTCTGACCCTGGTGGGCATGTTTTATGACATCCAGGTCACACTCCAGTGGTGTATCTGTCCCTGGTGAGCACACAAACACAAAAAAACCTTCTGCACGTAGAACATCAACCTGCATCAGCCATGGGTTGAGACCTGCTGGCTATGGGGAACCAACGCCCTCTACTGAAGCTGACCTTGCTCGGTCTCTTCTCTATATAAGTAAAACATCATTCTATCCAGTGCTGTGGGAATCACGCTTCTGTTGGCAACCCTGATACCTATATTGGGGTGGGTTGACATCTCTTTAGGTGATACACAGCACAATGTATTGGCAATTACACAAACAGCCCCTTTTTCTGCCAGCAAATAATCAAGGACCATCCTGTTCTCCTTACCACCTTGGCTAAGGAATTTAGTGAGTCCTGTTGTTCTGGAATTTCTTAAGCAGTAGCCTTAGTTATTACCTCCTAGACCATCTGTGCTAGGGCTTGCAATACCTATGCCTGGTAGTCGAGTATGAGTACCCAGGCTGCAGAATGGAGCCAGCTGTCTGATTGTCCTGTCAGGAAGTTGTGATGGGTAACATGGTGACAGGCAAGTACTGTGGGGCCCTTGCAACCCTCCATATGGTTGTCCATGTGGACTTTGGAACCTAATATCCCAAGCTAGCAAGAGTTTTCTCCTGGTAGGAGGCATTCTGTTGTCCAATGAGGACCACAGAGTAAAACATACCTTTGCAGGATGCATGTGATACCACAAGGGATTTGTTATCATGTGCACTAATTCAATTATAAGCCTGTTGTACCCGAATTTACAACAAAGGGGCTGTGAATGAGTAGCAGCAGGCACCTCCTCATTGGAAGTGAGTCAGTGGTCCTGGTTTCCAAGTGAGAATCCTTTCCATTCATGCCATAAGTAATAACAAGGCAGAGAATGCAGGGACAAATTTGCAACTGAACCTGCATCAGTGGAGTTGCCTAGCGATTTGACCCAGTGATTGCTTGAGGGAGGCCACTGTTATTGTGTACAATGGACACCTGTGCATTTAAAGACTATATTCTGAGGTGGCAGATCCAACATTGCTTTAAGTTGCTTTTTGTTGCCACCACTTTGCTGACCTTCAAAAGGGTGTTGTCAATCAGGCACTACCAGGATTTCTAAAGGAACAAGAGAAAGAAGTTAGCTGCTCCTCCCACCTGTCCCTCATACCTACCGAGGCCAGAGATGCTCCTGTCTTATTGTTTGAGGTGAGGGCTGCCCAGGCACTGTGACCAAGGTTGTCTAAGTCCTGAGGCTACAACCTTGTCAGGAACATATTGTCCCTATTGCTTGACCCAAACTTTTTTACCTCAGCCATCCAGTCTAGGAAGGAAAGTCACATCTTGTATATAATTTAACATAGTTTAATGTCACCCACCTGAGTTGGGAGTTGGGAGGCCTCCTTTCAATCAGGGGAATCCTAATGCCTTAGTATTCTGTCACTTCCCCTGCCTATTCCCACGGGGTCCCCTAGGAGGGAGATGCCTGGGGGCAGCATTCCTTCTAAGTTTGAGTGGGGGAGGAGTCCTCTTGGTAGAATCACTACTGCCTGGACTGCAAACCACCCCCAAAGAGCATTCTCCAACAGAAAAAAAGAAAAAGAGGAGTTGAGTATACTGAGGCTGGGATTCCGCAGACACAAAGTAATGAGGTGATTACCTGGTCTTCTACCCACTCCAAACTCAGTATTTTCCAGCACGCAGAGCAACACTGTGTTTCCCTTCCATTGGAGTACAGCGTTTGATGTCTACATGGCCTTCGTTAAATAGGGATTCCATGCTGTGAGATGCCCATATTGATGGCTTTTGAGTGGCTGACATTTAAGTCATCCATTCTAGCATTCTATCATCCCATATGCATGAGGGTGATGGGGACATGGGAGCCCCATCTGCTGCCATGGGAGTGTGCCCATTGCTGAGCTGCTTATGATATCAATGAAATGCCTTGATCTGACTGGAGTCCAGTTGGAATAAACATACATAGCAGAGGTGTTTTCCCAAGGCCACAACAGTGGGCCCGACCTCCACACAACACATGGGAATTTCTGTCCCATATCCAGTGTTTGCATCTAAGGTGGTGAGACACCATTGGAACGCATGACTCAGGGCTAACCGTCCAATGAGGTCAATTTGCCATGTTCATACAGGGCTTACCCCTGACGTGGCCCAGCTCACCACATTGCATGACCTGGGTTCATTGGCAGGAGTCACATGACTGTGCTGTATCTTTGGCCTCGGTTTCTTCCAGAGTGAGTCCTTTTGATTTGGCCCATTCTTGTGTCTGAGATGGGCTGCCATATCCTCTAATGTGGTGAACCCAATGGGCAAGTGTTGCTACATGTTGAGTGCATGCTTAGTTAGCACAGGTTTTCCATTTGTGTTTCATTTCAAATGATCCTTTGCCATGGATCACTCTATAAGGAAGAAGGAAGCTGGTGGTGTATGAGCTCACTGCCCAGCCTCCAATAAAGGAATGTTCTAGGCCTAGCACTCTAATTAGGGCAAGCCCGGGGAGGGTCTGCAGATCATGCAATGGCTGCTTCCCCAACAAACTGGATGCAGAGAAGAAGGGGACTGTGTAACTATCTCAGGAGCTCTGTCCAACAGAACAACAAAACAGAGTCAATTCCTAATAAATCTCATAATATTTACATATGTATGTCAGTTTTGTTTCTCTGGAGAACCCTGACTAATACACTCCATCCCCCACTACAATTTGTGTTCATAAAATGTGCATAACCTCATAAAAAAATAGGAAGCAAAAAGTTAGATTCCATGTGATAAGTAGGACATGTGCAATTTAAGAACACACCCATGTGCCTATCTTTTGTGAATGTTCATGAATGTATCAATTGAACACTTTTTTAAAAAATACATTTTTAGTACAGAAGTATTGAACTTACAAAATAATCATGCACACAAGTAGAATTCCCATACAACACACCTTCACCAACTCACCACACCATGGTGGAACATTTGTTACAGATTATGAGATAATATCAACAGACTATTACCACCAACCATGGTCCATAACATACATTTGGCACACTTTTTCCATACACCGCCCCCCCCCAGTATCAACACAGTACACGTTTGGCATAGATTCATGAATATTACATTAATGCTGTTAACCACAATTCGTAGGTCACACCATTGTAGTTTTCCCTTACTTCTCCACATTCCCACCATCCTGCAGTAGTGATGTACATCCACTCTAGCTCACAGAAGTACACTCTTGCTTCTGTACCATCAACCACAATTCTCATCCATCTCGGGGTTCACTGTGTTAGTCAGTCCCTAGATTATTCTCTAGCTTTCTTTCAATTGACATTTACATTCTTAGACTACCCTTTCCAGCCACATTCCCATTTATAAACCAACTGCTACTCACTATAATGTCTTACCATCAACTCTATCCATTTCCACACTTTCACAGTCAAGTTAATTAAAACTTCTACATACATTAAGCATCAGCAGTGCTCAGCCCTTCTCTTACTTCCTAGTAACCTATATTCTAGGTTTTAACTCCATGTGTTTATTCTTCATATTTAGTTCATATTAGTGAGACCATGCAATGTTTGTCCTTTTGTGTCTGGCTTACTTCACTTAACATAATGTCCTCAAGATTCATCCATGTTATCATTTGTGTCCCAATTTCATTACTGCAGCAAGTATTCCATCATATGCATATACCACATTTTGTTTACACGTTCATTGGTTGATGGATACTTGTATTGTGCTGAGGTGGAAAAAGCCATCCCCAAAAGATTACGTACCAAATAATTTCATTTCTATAATATTTTTGAAATGATGGAATTAGAGAAATGGAGAACAGATTAGTGAAGATTAAGAGATTGCCAGGGATTAGGGATGGGACTGGACAGAGACTAAATAAGAGCAACACAATGGATCCTTGTGGTGATGGAATTATTATGCTGGTTGTGATGCTGCAAGATATTTGCAAGATGTTACCATTGGGGAACACTGAGTAAAGAATACATAGAATGCCTCTGTATTATTTCTTCTGACTGCATGTGAATGTGCAGTTTTCTCTAAATTAAGGTTTAATTTAAAAATCTGTTGTAACTATCCATGTGTTGCACTTCATTTCTATTGTTTTGTACTCACCAGCCCTACACCCACACCCCACCTACAAAAATGTATGTTATTTTCTTGCCCCTCTAGGCACATGAATTTCCAAACTCTTGTAAACGACAGTTAAATGGCCAAGTGATTAATTAACAATTTGAGAGCTGTTAACGACTTGGCTGTTTTTCAAAAAGGTTTATCATTTTTATCCGTTTCACATCACTGAATTATTCCTTCTTACGCATATCACCCAAGACATAGCAGGAAGCACTGTATAACTTTTTTTTTTAAGTTATATATATGCAGCATCAATAATTGGAAATTGAGATTCTGAAATGGTTTTGTGGAATATTTTATTCATAGAATGACTAAGTAGAAGAAATGGACGATTCCATGGGCAATGAGTCGCAGAGGATGGGAAAGAGGCTGCTGCCTAGATGAAGCAAAGACAGTAAATGAAATATTTTAAGAGGGCAAGATTGCTTACAAGGATACTTCCTACATTATGCGAGTGAGTACAATGAAGGAATCAAAGACTGAATGGTCTGAAGGCTGACATACAGAGACTATAAAGAATAAGAGCCACATGGCTAGCTCTGCAAGGAAGGAAAATCACAACATAAATGCTATCTTCCATTTCATCTTTCCTATGAAACATGAAAGGCCCAAATAAAAAATTAAACCCACAGCCAGTGAACTGAGAGAGCCATCTCTGCGGCTGAATAGGCCGTAGGTGCTCTCTGTGAGTAACAAATGAATAATGAAACACTTGAAAGCCTAAGACGTTTGTATAATTATGGAGCCTGCAGAGGAAGGAACAGATGTAATGAAAGCCACAGGGAAAATGTAAAAGAGGGCATTCTGGGTAATCCTCTAATCACACTTTTTAACAGAGCAGTTCTTTCAGGCAGGTACCTTTCATTCCTTTAGAAATGAAGGGCTGAATTTCTGACGAGCAAAATTATTAAAACCAACGAATATTCTTTGGAATTTATCTTTATTCATTTGGAAGGATGAATGAAGCATAAATAGTCCAGAAAAATAATCAAGTTCTACAGTATTGTTTTGTTGTTGTTTGTTTGTTTGTTTGTTTGTTTTTGTGCTGTTGTTTTTTTAGGTTACCGGGGCCGGGGATTGAACCCAGGACGTTGTATGTGGGAAGCTGGTGCTCAACCACTGAGCCACATCAGTTTCCCTGAGTTGGATTTATCATTTGTTTTGGTTGTTGTTTGTTTTTTCAGGAGGCACCGGAAACTAAACCCAGGACCTCCCGTGTGGGAGGCTGGCACTCAACCGCTTGAGCCACATCTGCTCCCTACAGTTTTTAATAGAGTACCTTTTTCTTTGTCATGAGTGCAAAGCACTTTATGGTCTAGAAGCCAGTATTATTATACTCTCAAAGGAAGACTTGATTTCACCCCAGTGCTTCGTGGGACAGTTGTCAATGTCATCAGACGCCACCACCCTCTCCCTAGCTGCTCTGGAATTATCTCACCCACATCCTCTGCTCCATGACAATCAGTCCTTCCCACTCAACACTGGCTCAGTCAAGTTAATCCATTCACAGTTTCAATTAATGCTTTAACCATCTGCCATTTAATGTCATGCACAAGAAATGAGCTCCTAATTTCTCATGTTATTCTTGACATCCCATCTCCTCCACAGAAACAATTTTACCTGACAAGAAACAAGATAACAAACATATTACTATCTTCTGTGAGAGTCACTCACCACCTCCCCTCTCTTACTTTTTGTCCTGGTTATATATTTCTGCCAACAAACAAACAAACAAAAAACCAAATCAGTGCTTTGGTACCCCTTGGCAAACTAAAACAATCTTCAAAGATCCTATTTACAAATGGGTTCACACATACAGGACCAAGGGTTGGGACCTATATGTGACTTCAGTGGGAGACACGATTCAGTCCTCAACAGTCCCTTCTTTTAGGGGATTCAGGGGAAGGAAATAAGGTC
>JAQZBX010103048.1:0-11101 GCA_029593785.1 Cabassous unicinctus | reverse complement strand
TTTTTTTTTTTTACCTTTAGAATATAGTATCAACTTTGCTTTGGCTACAAAAACATTTCCATGTTAACTATAGTCCATAAATGACATTAGTTATATTTTTCCCATCTATCACCACATTCCTAACACCCTGTAGTAGAAAACATTCCTGTATTTATATTATTAACCACAATCCTTATCTACTTCCAAAATCATTGTTATTCATTCCCAATATTATCCTCCAGCTGTCCTCCAACTAACATCAATCTTCGTAGACTACTCATTTCAGCCATAGTCCCATCTATAAAGCAACAGTGTTTGTTACCTTCATTATATGTTACCATCATGTCCAACCACTGCCACATATTTACATTTGACCTTATTAAATATTCTTCATACATCCAGCATCTTTTCCCCCTTCTCATTCCACATTCGATCTCCCACCAACCTACAGTTCATAGTCCAACTCTGAAAGTCTACTCATTGTATTTAGTTGATATCAGTGAAACCATACAACATTCATCCTTTTGTGTCTGGCTTATTTCACGCAACATAATATCCTCATGATTCCTCCATGTTGCTTTATACTTCTCCAATTGATTTCTTCTTACAGCTGAATAATATTCCATCATATGAATATACCACATCTTGTTTATCTATTCTTTGGTTGACAAACACTTAGGTTGTTTCCATCTTTTAGCAATTGTGAATAATGCCTCTATGAACATGGCGTGCAAATATCTGTTCATGTCCTTGCTTTCAGTTCTTCTGAATATATTCCTAGTAATGGGATTGCCAGATCTCATAGCAGTTCTATATTTAGTTTCCTAAGGCACCACCAGATCATCTTCCACAGAGATTGCACCATTTTACTGTCCCACCAACAGTGAAGGAGTGTTCGTATTTCTCCACATCCTCTCCAGCACTTAAAGTTTTCTTTTCTTTTAACAATGGTCATTCTGTATGATATGAGATGATATCTCATTGCAGTTTTGATCTGTGTTTCCCTAACAGCTAGTGATGTTGAACATCTTTCATGTGTCTTTTGGCCATTTGTTTTTCCACTTTGGAAAAAGGTCTGTTCAATTCTTTTGCCCATTTTTTAATGGGGTTTGCTTGCCATTTTGTCATTAAGTTGTATGATCTCTTTATATAATATGGAGATCAATCCCTTATCAGATATAGAGTTTCTGAAGATTTATTCCCATTGAGTAGGCTGCCTTTGCACTTTCTTGACAAAAATCTTTTGAAGAACAAAAGTATTTAATTTTGAGGCAGTCCCATTTATCTGTTTTTTCTTTTGTTTCTCATACTTTGGGTGTAATGTACAAGAAAGAACCACCAAGCACAAGATCTTGAAGATGTTTCCCTACATTTTCTTCTAAGAGTTTTATGGTTCTAGTTTTATATTTAGGTCCTTGATCCATTTTGAATTAATTTTTGTGTAAGGTGTGAGATAAGGGTCCTCTTTCTTTCTCTTAGATATGGTTATCCACTTTTCCCCTCACCATTTGCTGAATAGACTATTCTGACCCAGTTGAGTGGGTTTGACAGCCTTTTGAAAAATCACTTGACCATAGATATGAGGGTCTATTTCCAAACTCTCAATCTGATTCCATTGGTCAATCTATCTTTATGCCAGTACCATGCTGTTTTCACCACTGTAGCTAGATAATATGCTTCAAGGTCTGGAAGTGAGTGTTCCAACTTTATTCTTTTTAAAGATATTTTTGGCATTCAGGGGCCCTTACCCATCCAGATAAATGTGATAATTGGCTTTTCCAATTCTACAAAGAAGGATATTGGAATTTTTACAGAGTATGTATTAAATCTGTAGATCAATTTGTAGATCAATTTGGGATCATCTTAATAGTACTTAGTCTTCCAACCCATGAACATGGAATATTCTTCCCTTTGTTTAGATCATCACTGGTTTCTTTTAGCAAAGTTTTATAGTTTTCTGAATACAGGTCCTTTACGTTCTTGGTTAAATTTATTCCTAAATATTTGGTTATTTTATTCCTATTGTAAATGGAATCTTTTTCTGACTTCCTCCTCAGATTGTTCATTAGTATTGTATAGAAATGCTATTGATTTTTGCCACATTGCTGAAATTGTCTATATGTTCTAATAACTTTGTTGTGTATTTTTCATGATTTTCTAAGTATAAGATCATATTATCAGCTAATAACTGAAGTTTTACTTCTTCCTTTCTTAATTGCCCTAGCTAGCACTTCTAGCATGCTATTGAATAACAGTAGGGAGAGTGGGCATCCTTGTCTTGTTCCTAATCTCAGTGGGAAAACTTTCTGTCTTTCCTCACTAAGAACACTCTTATCTGTGGGTTTTTCATATATGCACTTTATCATATAGAGAAAGTTGCTGTTTGGGGGTGTAATGCTCTATAAATGTCTATCAGATCTAGTTCATTTATCATATTATTCAAGCTCTCTGTTTCTTCGTTTATCCTGTGTCGAGATATTCTATCTAATGCTGAGAGTGGAGTGTTGAAGTCTCCAACTATTATTATACAGATGTTTATTTCTTCATTCAGGTTTGCCAGTGTGTGCCTCGTGTATTTTTGGGCACCTATGTTGGTTGCATAAATATTTATTATTGTTATTTCTTCATGGTGAATTGTCCCTTTTATTAATATATAGTGACTTTCTTCATCTCTTATAAAAGTTTTGCATTCAAAATCTATTTCATCCAAAATCAGTATCACTACACCCGCTCTTTTTTTTATTGCTATTAGCGTACCATTTCTTTTTCCAATTTTTTACTTTCAACTTGATTGTGTCCTTACATCTAAGGTGAGTCTCTTGTAGACAACAAATAGATAGCTCATGTTTTTTTATCCATTCTATCAGTTTATGTCTTTTAATTGGCGAGTTCAATCCATTAACATTCAGTGTTACTACTGTAAAGGTATTACTTACTTCATCCATTTTATCCCTTGGCTTTCTGTTGTCATATCTTACTATTGTCTGTCTTTTAACCTTTTCAGTTTCTCTTATGTTCTTCATTTCTACACTCTTCTCCAGGGCTCTCTCCCTTGTCTTTTCCTATCAGGTTGTAACACACACTTTAATATCTCTTGTAGGTTTGGTCTCTTGGTAACATACTCTGTCAGTTTTTGTTTGTCTGTAAAGACTTTTAACTCGCCTTCATTTCTGAAAGACACTTTTGCCAGATAAAGAATTCTTGGCCTGCAATTTTTCTCTTTCAGTTCCTCAAATACATTGTACCACTGCCTTCTCACTTCTCTAGTTTCTGAAGAGAGATTGGAACTTAGCCTTATTAAGCCTCCCTTGTAAGTAATACATTGCTTTTCTCTTGCTGCTCTCAAAATCCTCCCTTGACCTTTGGCCTTTGACAATCTGAATAGTAGATGTCTTGGAGTAGTTCTATTAGGATTCATTGTGTTTGGGGTATGCTGTCCTTCTTGAGTATCAATATTCACATCTTTCATAAGGGTTGGAAATTTTTCAGTCAATATTTCCTCAAATATTCTTTCTACCCCTTTTCCATCCTCTTCTTCTGGGATACCTATAAAATGTATGTTTGTGCATTTCATGTTGTCTTTCAGTTCCTGAGACACTGTTCAAAATCTTTGCATTCTTTTCTCTGTCTCTTCTCCTATCATTTCAATTTCAAATGTCCTATCTTTGAATTCACTTATTCATTGTTCTAACATTTCAGATCTGCTGTTATATGCCTCTAATATTGTTTGTTTGTTCGTGGGTTTTTGTTTTGTTTTGTTTCTTTTGAGGTACTGGGGCTAGGGATTGAAACTCGGACCTCATATGTGGGAAGCTTGTGCTCAACCACCGAGCCCTTTGACTCCTCTGATTTGGTTTTTATGCTTGTTTGCTTGTTTTTTTTGTTTTGTTTTGTTTTGTTTTGTTTTGTTTTGTTTTTAGGAGGCACCAGGGACCAAACCCGGGACCTCCCATGTGGGAAGCAGGCACTCAACCACTTGAGCCACATCCGCTCCCCTCTAATGTATTTTTAATCTCATCCATTGTGTCTTTCATTCCCATAAGCTCTGTTACTTTTTCGTAGGCTTTCAAGTTGTTCTTTATGCTCACACAATGTCACCTTAATATCCTTTATCTCTTTAGTCACATTTTCTTTATCTCCTAAATTGGTTAAGGAGGTTTGTTTGAACATCATTTATTAGTTGTCCTAAATACTGAGTCTCATCTAGATTCTTGGCTTGTTCCTTTCACTGGGCCATATCTTCCTATTTCTTAGTGTGAGTTGTTATCTTTTGTTGAGACCTAGGTATCTGAGTATGTTGATGATTTTGCTCTGTTGATCAATTTCCCTCTCATGCCTAGTGATTTTATTTCACAGCTTGTCTTTGATTTTTTATTTAATTTTTCCTAAAATTTTAATATTGCGCTGTTTAAGTAGTCAAAACTGGCAGAGAGCCAGTAATGGGACCCAATCAGGTCTACCGTGCCTGGGAAAGAATCAGGAGACCAGTGTCTTCCTTTACTTTCCCGGATGGCCAGCAAATGGCACTCCTCAGCAAACCCTTCCACAGAGATGAATCCTTCAGTTTCCACTGCCTCTTCTGAGCTAGCGGATTTTGGTAGTTACATTCACTGAAGAGAATCCACAGTCAGCCTTTCACCACACACTCCCTCTTCCCTGGGAGGACACTGTCCTTCTCTCTGTTGGCTGCTCAGACACAGGATTTACTAAGGCTTTTCTCCTCGGAGTGGAGAGTGGGCAGAGTTCCCAGCCTCGGGGGTATCTACTCCTGGTTTTCCCTGTGGCCTCTCCATCTCTGCATCCCCAGTCCCTCCTGGAAATGCGTGCAGCACTTTCCTATCCTGAGTGTGTTCCCAAAGCGACTCCCTCAGACTTCTTCTACACTTTGTTCCCTATTTTGCCAGAGAGCTACACCCAGTCTGAGCTACTCTGGCACCATCTTTGATCCTTCCAAACCTGGGCAGTTTTAAATATGCCCCATTCCAGGTCAATTGAGTTGTAAGCAGGACTGCTCATCTTTTTTCCTGAGGCTCCCCAGTGGTTCTGAGGTCCAGCCAGAGCTTAGACAGCACATACCGAGCTCCTGTCCTGCTTCTGCCTCCCACTCACGTGGGAGACACAGGCAAGGCCCTGACCGCACCCTTTGGAGCTCACTGTCCTCATGTGAGCAAAGGGCTGTGAGGGAAGACCTTGTGAGGGGGGAAGGTGGCCAGGCTGACCCCTCCCTGCCTCTGCAGGCTCAAAGAAAAAGATTCTCTTGCTTTAAACACATAGTTTATGTTGGTGGGACGGTAAAAACTGTGCAGCCACAGAAAACAGTTTGTCACTTCCTCAGAAAGTTCAACATGGGCCCACCATATGATCTGGCACTTCCACTCTTAGGTATTTACCCAACAGAACTGGAAGCAGGGATTCAAACAGATATCTGTACCCCAGTGTTCCTAGCAGCACCATTCACAATAGCCAAAAGGTGGAAACAACTCGAGTCCATCAATAATGAATGGATGAACACAATGTGGTCTACCCATACAGTAGAATATTATTCAGTCCTAAAAGGGAATGGAGTTCTTTACATGCTACAGCATGAACCAAACTTGTAAACGTTATGCTGACTGAAATCAGCCAGACACAAAAGGACAAATATTGTCTGATTCCACTTACATGGAATATCTAGACTATACCAGGGGCCAGGGGGAGGGAGGAATGGGGATTCCCCTGAACTCTGCTTAATGAGTGCAGTTTCTGCTTGAGGTGATGGAAAAGCTTGGGTAGTGGGTGGTGGAGATGGAAGCATTACATTGTACATGCAATGAATGCCACTGAGCTGTTGACTTAAAACTCGTAAAAATGGGAAATTTTGTGTTCCCACAATAAAAATTTAAACAAAGACATACTTTAAAAGCCCCCAAGGCAGGGGATGCCCATGACCCTGCCTGCTCAGCTGAGAGGTTGGGAAAATAGAGCCAAGGGATCTGAGAGTTTAGAATTGATGTGGTGGCCAAGGGGAAAACTCCACAGAAGTCCGAAAAGAACGGAGAGAAGATAAAGGGTTAGAGCATTGGGGGGTGCGGGGGTGGGATAGGCTCGACCCATGGTGTCTGCCTCAGAACGCAACCTGGGAGGCAACTGGACTGGGGATTTGCAGGTCTCACGCCAGACCCTAGTGGGGCGGAGGCTGAGGAGACCCAGCTGCGGGCCCAGCCCGGACCCCTGGGCAGGCCCTACAGCCACAGAGAGCCCCCCGGGATCGTTCCTGCAACCCCCTGGCTCAGCCACGGCCCTGGGAGGCTCCATCCACGCCCAGTCTCCATCCTGGTGCCTGACAGGCAGGAGGGGCCTGTGGGTTAATAGTTAAGCTTCCCGCTCCTCCCAGGGGATGAAGTTAATGTTTGAACACCAGAACAGAGTCACAGGAAATGCCACTCAGCCAGCTGCCACTGAGCCGGGCACCCTGACCACAAATTAAAGAAATAATTCTTCAGCTATTCCCCATGAGGTGGCCGGAGCCTCCCCGGCATTTTGTGGGAACATTTCGGGGTTACCTTGATAGCTGCATGACTTGCTCCACCAGGCTATTACTCTTTTTACAGAAGCCCACACCCCCCTCAGAGCTGGCTGGTGGAAGGGCTTTGGCTCTCCCTAGGGAAGGAATGATCCAGAGGGATGGTGTGGTGGCAGGAAAGGTGTGAGCTTGGCAGACAGACAGACCTGGGCATGTGTCCTGGCTCTGTCGTTTTTGAGCTGTGTGACCTTGAGCAAGACACCTATCCTCTCTGGGCTTAGAGTCCTCGCCTTCAAAATGGAGACATACCACCCCCTTTTCTCCTTGTCTCTGTCCAGCTGGTTGCCAGCTCCCTCAGAGCATGGGAAGCGGCAACGTGCTGGCTTTAATGTAGTTTTCTTTTAACAAACAGTCCCCACTCCCCTTCTGGAGTCCCTTTCTGGCTCCTGATGTCCTTTGGCAGCCAAAGCCCCTCCCCACCCAGTTCACCCTCCACCCCCAGCCCTTTCTTTGGCACAACTGATTTTGGCTCATTTTTTTAAAAAAACTGTTAACTTATGTTAGTATAAGCATTTCAGGTTTTTGTTTTTTTTTTTCGTTCTTAAAACAACCTGTGTGGGAAGTACCGTTATTATCCAGACTTTACAGAAGGGGAATCTGAGGCTCCAAGAGGCTCAGTATGACACAGGACTCTCAGCTCAAATATTTTGACTCTAAATCCTGAGCATATTCTAGTTTGCAATCCAGTCTGAATAAAGTAATCACAACTGGGCCTCAAACAACTGATGTTCTCACCCCCCAAGATGTTTATTTTTTGTTGTGGCAAAATACGCATAACTTAAAACTTACTATTTAAACATTTCACAGTGTACAATTCAGTACTTTTAGTATAATCACAAAGTTGTGCTACCATCACCATGGCCTAGTTCCAGAACTTTTTCATCACCCCCAAAGAAAAAGAAAACCCCATACCCAACCAAAATGTCACTCCCCATGCCCCTCTCCCCGAACTAATCTGCTTTCTGTCTCTACTGATTTGCCTATTCTGAATATTTCATAAAAATGGAATCTTATAATACATGCCCTTTCTATCCGCCTTCCTGAGAAGGGCTTTGCATTAAAAAAATAAAAATTAAAAAAAAGATTGTTCATGTCAGCCGTTAATTGACATGACACGTGGCATGAAATTAAGAGCTTTAGGCCAGGTGAGAAGAGTTTTTGTGGTCCGTGAGGAGGATCCCATGGGGGCAGCAAAGGCTTTGTACAGCTCCCCAATGGTGCTCGGAACCTCACCTTGAGCTGGGCCTCTGAGCAGAGATATGCCTGCCTGCTCCAGGGAAGCAGGTTATACAGTCCCAGGGATCAAGGGGTCCTTCATCTCATCTGGAGCCTCATCCACTCAGTGTATGAAGCATCCTGATTACATGACCTTCCATTCTCTGCTTGAATACTTTCAGTGATGGGGACCTCACTACTCCCAGGACAGTTCATCCCATTCTAAGGCTTGTGCTTCTTGGTTTGAAGACAAACAGACCAGACTCTTGAGCTACATCTCTTGTGATGTGGTCTTAGATGCTTTGGTCACCCTGGGACCCCAGGTGGCCTCTAATCCCATCCTGACAATAGCTTCTGGGTGTGGTCCAGCCATCCCAGAGGAGAGGGGATGGATAACATCCTTCTCGACCTAGCTACTATACTAGCTTTAGCAGAGTCAAGGAGACCCCACCTGGCTGCCCCGTGGATGCCCTGGGGATGGGGAGGGGTCTGGGGCAAGAAGAACAATGAAGCCGGGATGAAGCCAGGACAACAGCAGCTGAGCTGGAGCTCTTTCCAAAATACTGTGGAATCTGGGTGAAGGCATAGGGTGCTGTGCAGATGAGAGGGTCGTAGAGGTAGATATAGCAGGTCCCATGCCAGGAGAAAGAGTTAACACTGACAAAAGTAGAAGCTAGAGGAGAACAACACTGGGGGCAAAACAAGAAGAGCAGAGGATTCCCTGGTTATCTCCATTAGCAAAGTGAGCATCAGGGGGCTGGAGGGGGCTGGGGGGAGAGCACAGGGAGAGATGGAGGAAGCACTGCCTGGTGTCCCAGCCAGCCTGGCCCTGGGGTTCCTGGCTTGGTCCTGGCCGCCTATCATTGCAGCCTGGCACATTGCTCCAGAAATAGCCCTAGGTATTCATCTGAGCTCATTCATAAAGAAACCAAGGACCGGGGGGTGGACTGCTGTGCTCTGGGTGACGCAGGGCAATTTACAGCTAGCAGAGGGCCCTGGGCTGGCCCGGGGAAGCTGGAGATTACCAACGCACTGGCTTGCCCCTCACTCCCGCCCCCTCCCCACCACCAGGCCTGCATTTGGGTCCCACCTCTCCATCCCATTGAGCTTTGAGCCTGGCCCAGGGCCACGGGCTTGACATGTATAAAGCTGCCAAACCTCTGTCCATAAACTCTAGTGGGTGAAAATAGGACTTTCTCTGTTTTCTAAAACTAATTTTGACTCCATTCCCTCGGAATGCCACAAACTTAAGCTTTGCTGTTTCCTGCCTCTATCCCCCAACTTGCCCAGGGTCCCAGAGCTCCACAGAGCACCACAGAGTTAGGGGGAGCCCGTCAGGTCTTGAGCTTTGCTCCACACAGAGGTGACTGGCAGACCCCTGTTCCAGGACCTGTGACCGTTTCTGTGCTTTGCCGGGTGGCATGGGCTCTGCCAGGTTGTCTGTGATCCTGCCCTGCTAGGTGTGTCCCCAGCCATTTCTCCTCTGGGACATCCCACCACCCACAGCTGGCGCGGGAACAGGGGACACATGTCCTTTTCTAGAGTCTTCCATGCCCCTGCTCATCACTTCCTCTCGCTGTCTCTCCAGTCTGGGGAAGTCTTGCCCCTTTGCTGTTTTCCCCTAAACATTATGATTATACAATAATTCCTCTTGATCCCCTCAGGGGCCTTTGGAAACCCAAGTCAGGTAGATGAAGTTTTCCTGCCCTCCTCTGAGACCACAAACCAGTAATCTGAGGAGGAAGAAAGGGGGAGGGGAGGTTTCCAGGAGAAAAAAAGAGCTGGGGTTGTGAATCAAAACAATATTTCACTGCACCCACAAATTCATTTCATTCTCACCAAAATCCTGGGGATTTATGCCCATTTTATAGATGGAGAAACCAAGGCCCAGGGAAGCAGGTGGCATGCTCAAAGTAGGTTGGGGTCCAGAGCCCATCCTATCTCCACTCCCATCCCCAAGGCCAGCACAGCCTTGGCCTCCGGGCGCTGTCTTGGCTAGGGCCAGGAGGGGGAGACTCTGGGCCAGGGGCTCCTGCAGAGAGGCAGCTGAACTCACTGCAGGGTCCACATGCAGCAACCCCCCGGGGCTGGAGGAGGGACTGCTCCCCAGGCCACACCCCTCCAGCCCATTACTTCAGTCACTTTTGCTACAATCTCATGTCACCTGTACTATGATTACCTTTTAGTTTTGCTTTTAAATCCATTTTTTAAAAAAATAGCTTTAATCCTAATCCACACACTATAAAATTCACCCATTTAACGTGTACAATTCAATGTTTTTTAGTGTATTTACAGATATGTGCAACCATCCCCATGGTCAATTTTAGAACATTTTTACCACCGAGAAACCTTGGATTCTTTAGCTCTCATCCTTTACCCCCTTTACCCTACTTGGTAAGCAATTTACTTCTTTTAACTTAGCCTCGTCCTAAACAGTAGTAGCTATAAAAACCACAGATGTGATATGCTAGTTATGTCATTTTTCTAATACAAATTAGATTAGGTAATATAATGCTGGAAAAATGTGTAGTTATTAAAAAAAAAAAAAAGGCTCAATCACACACCAGCTAAAAGTGCTCATCAGACTGGAGGAAACACCAGGTCTCTTCCAGTCCCTTCCATGCCCAGGTACGGAGAGAGTGAGGCCATCTCAAGGTCATGAGCAATGACCTTGCTGGTGTTAGCAGCTAGGTCTGCTGCCACCAAGGGTCAGCATGATGGGTGGGACCCTTCCCGAAGCTGGGGAAGGCTGGGTGGGGAGAGCTATCCTGCTCTGCCCCTTTGGGTGGGTGTGAGAATTAAATTCCAGAATATTTGATCCATGCTCAGCACAGGGCCTGCCTGGCCCCTTCCCAGCTCAATGCCTGTTCCCTGTTCATGGCTCACCTGAAGGCTGTGGCAAGGAATCAGTGGCAGGGAGCACCATGTTTCCTGTGAGGTGCCTGCTCCCCTCTGGTCCCTGCTGCTCTGCCCTCTGCCAGCCCCAGGCCACATGTCCCTGTGGGCTCTGCATTATGTGACCCAGTCAGGAGCCTGCCAGGCACCCTGGCACCCTGGGTTTCTGGGTTTCTGGCTGACCTGCCCAGTCCAGCCCTGAGCCCACGTCTCCCAGAGTGAGGTAAGAAACGCTGCATCTTGCCACAGTCTGGAAGGGCCCCACTGCTTCTGCTTTGTGAGGTGCAGGTCCAGAGCTGGCACCAAGCCACACTGGCCCCACCCTCCTGTGAGGACAGAGGAAATGAGGTCAGCCTTGACCTCCAGTGACTCCAGACACTGGAATACCTCAGAGTGGAAAGACACGACAGGTCGTCAGTTACGGACCCAGCCATCTTGGGAGGCCCGTGT
>JAQZBX010103047.1:0-11094 GCA_029593785.1 Cabassous unicinctus | reverse complement strand
AGAGTGGAATGTGAATACTTTGTATGGCCAAAAGAATGTAAAATAGCTCATTGATTATTTTTGTATTGTTTACATGATGAAATGAAAACATTTTGGATTTATTGAGTTAAGTAAAATACATTATTAAAATTAATTTCCCATCTGTTTCTTTTTGCTTTTTAGACTATTCCTACTAGGAAATTTTAAATGACCTATGTGGCTTGTATTATGTATATTGGACAGTGCCACACTAGTGGGATAAAGTGACAGCACTGGATACTTTGAAAGGATTGCTAGAGCTGGTTTTGCCCTTGTGGAGCACAAATAAAAGCCAATGGGGGGATGGCTCTGGACATAGGTCACCAGATTTGGCCATGGTGTCATTACCAAGCCCATTCTTACCCAGTTTTCAAAGTCCTTAATGTCTGTTGTATATCCAAAATAATAATCATGCTGTGGAGAAATCCTTGTGGTTGGTAGCAGGCCATCCAACAGCAAACCATCCAACAAGAGAGACTTAGGATTGTGGGACTCTCTTCTTTTCTCTTAAAGTCTTTCCCACTACCAAATTGCTTTGACCATGTTTCAGTATTATCATTTCCTCTTTCTCTACAAAATAAGTAAAATCTCCTTCTTCTATTCATTCTCATGCATTTAAACTCTTCACATTTTCTTGTCAAATTATGTCTCCTGGATCCATCTCTGTCTTAACAGTTTCCAGTTCAGATGGTAGCGATCACATATCTGCAATTATTACATTACTATTATTTTGTTTGTTTTTGTTAAAATTTTAGGAGGTACCAGTGATTGAACCCAGGGCCTCATACATGGGAAGCAGGTGCTCAACCACTTGAGCTACATCTGCTCCCCTATTATATTACTATTACATTCTATCAGAATTCTTTACTATACCTGTCAAAATTGATTGTTTCACCTTTGTCTTCCACCAAAGCCACCAGCCATGTGCCAGTGCCTCTTTCTGGCTCAGCTGCATTTTGTAGCTCTAACAAAATTAGTTAGGGGGACAGAATACTTCATATAAGCAGGCAGCCAAGGGGAGGAAATTATGAACACTAACCGCAGCTCAAAGTGTGGTTTTGAATGCAGCACTGGGAACTCCTTTTAGTTTGTCTGTGTCTACTTCTCTGCTCCCTTCCAGATTTACAGGTAGGAAAAAGATAAGATTTCAGGTTGGAAGTTCCAGTTTATACCCAACTAAGATCTAGAATGTTAAAAAAAAAAAATACAGCTTTCAGTGACAGCTTGTTACACAGCTTGAAGAGGCTAGGCTCTGATCTTATGAAACCATGGAAAACTCTTCCGTCACGTAGAATTACGAAGGCTCCCATTGATATCACAGAAGAGATTTGATTGAGTGAGGAATGAAGCCCTGGGCTCACCATGGGCAATGAGAAAACCAGTTGGGACTCATTCTACCTCCTCTGGAGAAGATAACTTTTCTATGAATGGAACCATCAGGAGTCCCAGAATTTAGCTACTCACAGAAAAAGAGAACTGTGATTAACTAACCGTCTTCGTATTTCTTTCCACTTGATAACTGCATCAAAACTGCAGGTGCAGATTTGGAAAGTATAAAGTGAAGCCATATGTCTAAGAAGGGCACTGGCATACCTAATTTGCGGTCCGATAGCAGTACCCTCAACTGAGTTCTGGGGAGGAGGGACCATGGGAAAGCAATTTTACTCTATCGACATGTGGTCACCCTCTTGCCCAAGAAGACATCGCAGTGCTTGTCATTGACCCAACATTTTTTTCTCTGCTAAATGAACAAAAACTACAAAATCCTAGAGAAAGTTAAATTGATTCTTTCCTCCAGGTTTCCATTGGTAGACTCCAAACACAACAGAGTTGGAGAGAAGGTTTAGGGTGGGGAGGGGGTGGAAAGTTGGACCTTTGGTATGGCTAACCAATTTCCATGTACTATCTGAAAACCCAGGCCTCACTGCCCAGTCACTCAGAATGAGACCCTTTGGCTGGCAGAAAGGGTCCTACATGGACACATCCCCCTCTCTGTTCTCTCACTCCATCCAGCTGCAGGCCTTTGTTCCTGCAACTTCTCTGCCACCTGCAAATGAAGGGGAAGACAAAAAATTCCCAAGCATTTAACAAGCTCCCAGCCTCCTCCTACACAGTGAACATCTCAGACTCAAGAGTGGAGTGTGAGAGAGCCACCCCACCCCGACCCATTTTGGCACTGGGCAGCAGGAAATACAAGCTTTGTTTCAAGAGGGTTAAAAAGAGAGGAAGGCCTTGGGATGACCAGGCTGGGTGGTCTAATTCTTTTGTTTTGCATCTTGCTTTAACATCTTTTAAAAAAATAATTTATCTCTCGCTTTGAGAATCAATTACTACTCAATTTTCCTTAACAAATCTATTTTTCCTATAATAGCCCAACTTTTGGGCCTCATTAAGAACAGGTGCTACCTGTGAACACCATTTAATTTCTAAAGGAAGTTATATCACAAACCCTCTGAATGTCAGTCTTGGGATGTGTCCGGCCCAACTGCCTTTTCTCAATTCTAGAGTTTTCTGGCTTCAAATATGATGAGCAGAGGCAAGGGCAGTATCCCTATATATGTGTTCTCTCTGAAGAGTTAGAAATAAACATGCCCCAAAATCATAGAGTAGGAGATCTTGACTTGGGGTTCATGTACATCAAGAACTTCTAACATTGTAAGTGCTTATGGGCATTTTATAGCTTTCTCAGATTCCTAAAAGGGTCTAGTACCCCACCCCAAAGATTTGAAGATTAGCTTCAAAATAAGATAGACAAATTAATTGACAATATAGTGTAAATCTTACCTCAGCAAAGATTTCCACTGAAGAACTGTCACATACACACAGACAGACACATTTTCTTTTCTCCAGAGTTTCTTTCCTTCTGGTTCGATAATGACAATAAAAACAACAATAGTTATTATAATTATCATGCCCCACATTTGTTTAGCACTTGTTTAGTCAAGACTTGCAACCAGAGCTTATGATCCCTGGTCCAATGTTCCAAAACCATGAAAAAAAACTTGGCCATTAATTAGCATATTAACCTTTTGAAAAGAAGGCTCTGAGCAGCACTCACTCTTAGCACTTATTCTGTTGAAGGTATACCAGAAGACCACTTTCTTTTTCCATAAATGGTGTGGTGAGGGTGAGGGCATGTAAGCACCTTGAAATCCATTGGTTACGTCTGTTAACTCATTTCTTTGAGTCAAGGAAGGGGCTGGAGGGATTGTTCTAACGTACTCTGGCACTGGCTCAGTAGCTCAAAATCAAATATCATGGACTCAGAAGTTATGAGGTAAATTCTACATTTTGTGTTACATTCTGAAGATACAAAAATGAAGACATAATTCTTCTTTTCAAGATGCCTACAGCACTTGGGTTGTGAGATAGGGGCAGCAGTTTGGTGAGATAGGTGAAACAGTTTAGTGTTTGACTTATTTTCCAGTATTAATTAAATTTTCCTAAAGTCTAAACCTGGAGATCAAGTCTCACATTCATCAACTTGCAAGCTGAATTTTGTTCTTGTTGCTTCCTGGATAACTAGGAGTTCAGGTAAAGCTTGGAAATTAATGACTAGGTTCCTCTCATATAGAAATATGTTTTATTATGACTCTGAAATACAAGTAGAGGATGGCTTCTGTCTTCTTCCTCAAATATCAGGAAACTCCAAAAATTCTGAAAGATCTAAGTCCCCAAACTCAGCAATAGGAGGGGAAGTGAGTAGTCTCTTTGCCCCTTCTTCCTCTCTCTTCCCTTACCCAACCATCTTGTTAAATAAATTGACACTACACTGGAAGGTTTAAGACAGCGATTAAAGACCTAAGAAGGACCCAGTAAAGATATTTTAAAAAGTTGACTTTTACCACTTACTTTACTCTCTTGTTTGTTAATTCCTAAGTTTGATTTGTTGCCTTTTTTTTTCCTAGCAAAAATACAAGGAAGACTATGAAAATAAAATCAAAGGCAAATGGAGTGAGACACCTTGCTTTGAAGTTGCAACTGCCAGAATGAATGCTGATAACATCAGCACAGTAAGTAGGAAGGGATGGCCAAATGTCCTCAGGAGGACTTCTTTCCTTAGGGCTTCCAGCTACAAGCTGCACCCCAAAGTGGTGTAGGAACATGTGCAGCCAGTCTCCTCTTCTCAGGGACAAGACCTGGTATAGAGTTCCTCCATCAATAAAGAAATCCCACAGTCGTACCTTCCTTTTGAGAAACATTATTTTGGTCAACTTGCATTATTTCAGCTTCAATTTTCACAGAAGCAATATGGGGGATATCCTTTTATTAACTGCAAAGGGCAGTTAGGACAAGTTTCAAAGTTAGTACAGGTTAAAGGGGACTTTTAAAACTTATTCTTTGCCTGGGAAACTAAAACTGTATATTTGTGCAACTGATAAATACAATTTCTTCCTAGGTTCTCCTCGCTGGCAAACATAAGTCTAGTTCTTTTTCTTTTCTCTTAAGTTCTCTGTACCTAGCCATCAAAATTCTTTCTTGGTGGCTATCTTTCAGCCCATTCAAACTGTTCCAAATCTCTCTTAAATTGCCAGTCATTTTTGCAGTGCCCTCACATTCTCCAGTTGTAATCTGACTTGCCTATGCCAAAGGGAGCATGGCTTGGGATAATGTCTCCAAATGCCCTGCTTGTCTTTTCCCATGTAAAACCCTTATGCAGTATGTTCTCACAGCAGCTCTCCATTACATGTAATGTTTTACAGAGGAAATACCAGGAAGACTTTGAGAACACGAAAGACCAGATTTACTTCATGCAGACTGAAACACCAGAGTACAAGATGAATAAAAAAGCTGGAGTGGCAGCTAGCAAGGTATGGGGAGATTGTCCCATTTATCTTGATGATTTTAGGGTGGGCAAATTTCTTATCTCCCTTGCTCTTGTATATCAAGGGAAAATAATAGGGCTTTTGGAGGAACTGCCAAGGTTGAGACCAGTGGATTCAGGCATATGAGTTTCACAGTTTCATGGAGAAGATTAAATTAAAAAAGAAGAAGAAGAAAGATAGAAATCCAGGATTATAATAGGGCTCCATTTTTTTTTTTTTAAGTTTTGCCACATATGGGCATTAACACCACCCAAATATAAAGGGTCTTTTGATACCCGTAGAAAGGCTATAACTTCAGACAGAAGGAAAATACTCCTCTGCTTTCCCAAGAAAGGGCAATTGACAGCCTCATATGAAAATAGATATTCCCAGACTCAATGCTGTCATTATTTTTCTTATTTTCCCACTGGCTGGTGAAAACCTGGTCACAGACAAGACACGCGAATCCATGGATTGGTGTTGGGGAATCTCTCGTGTAACACTTATCCTCAAATGCTCTATAGAGTGACTTTGGTAAATTGACTGACTGCTTGGCATTCTGAAGCAAATGGTCACTAAAAAGAGCATAAACTTCAAAGCCAGGCAGACTTAGTTCTGATCCTGGCCGTGGCTCTGCCAGAGCAGCAAAAGCAAGAAGATCATTTAGGAAGCAATTGCAGTATCCAGGTATGAAGCAATGATGTATCAGACCAGGAGAGTAGCAGGTTAGGTGATGAGAAGTATCTTGAAAGTAGAGTCGACACAATTTGCTGATGGATGGGACGTGGGATATGGAGAAAGTCTTTGGTCTGAGTAACTATATGGCTGGGGTTTCTCTTTATTGAGATAGGGACCACTATGAAAGGAGCAGTGTTTCTATTGTTTTTGCTTTTTTTGAGGGCAGACAGATGTTGTGTTTCTAACATGCTAACTATAGATGCCTTGTAGACATCCAAGTGGGATTGTCAAGTGATCAGTTGATTATGTGGGTCTGAAGTTTTCAGGGAAGGTATCTGGGAAGGTATAAATTTGGGATTCATCAGCATACAGATGGTATTAATATCATGAGATTGGAGATCATCAAGAGAGTGAGCATAGATAGAAAAGTGCAAGACTGAACACATGTGAAGACATCAGCAAGATGTGGTAGGAGCAAAATCAGGAGAGAGTGGTATTTTGGGAAGCAAGTCAAGAGAGAAGGGAATGATCAACTATGTCAAATATTTCTGGAATAGATTTAGCAATGTATGGTCTCTGGTTACCTTGACAAGAGCAATTTGGTTGAGAGATGATGGCTTAAATCTGATTGTAGAGGGGTCAAAAGTGAAATGAGAAGAGAGAAATTGAAGACTGAAAGGGTATTCAATGCTTTCCAGGTATTTTCCTGTAAAGGAAAGAAGAAAATGGGGCAGTAGCTGGTGGATAAATGAGTAAAGAGGGGAATATTTTAAGATAGGACACAAAAACACCATGTTCTGTGTTGCTGGGGAAAATTTCGGTATAGAGGGAAAATTTGATTATGTAAGAGGGGAGAAGAATGGCTGGAGTGGCATCCTTGCATAGGTAAAAGAAGAGAGCTGGTGCTTAAGAGGAGAGTTTGGCTTTGCCACAATCTCTGAAAGTTTATCCACAGAACCGGAGAGAAGACAGAGTATCCCAGATGCAGGTAGGGACATGGTAGGGTTTGTAGAATTTCCTTTCTGGTTGTTTCTGTTTTTCAAGGAAACACATACTTCTCTAAGGTGGAAGATTATCTAGGGCTTCCATTCCTGTGGTGCTTCCCCTCTGAATTCTCTGTGTGGGCGATAGGGATGTTGCCTCTGTGTTTCAGTTGTGTATCTCCTGCCTTCAGATATGAAGCAGATCGGCTTTGTTTTCTTAATGTTCTTAAATGTTAGTAAATTATCTAGGGTTCCTTGAACTTGTCTATATTCTAGGGATAAATTGGGGAGCATAGTCAGAATCAAAATCAGTTTCTGGTTCTACTTACTGTGGACATGTTCCTGGGAGGGGCTTTTGGACCCCACTTACTACTTCTGCCATAGTTAGATTAAAGGTGCAAAGGTGTGGGGATGGAAAACGTAAGGTTGCCACCATGCATCCCACACCCAATTCCTTCCTCCTTTTCCTGCCTGCACATTAAATATGCACATGCTCACACACGAAAAGAGAAGAGTCATAAAGAAGTTGGTTGGTGATTCTTCTAGCATCCTTTCTTCAAAAATGTGGTGACAGATAAGTAGCTGGAGATGAAGAGCTGAGTGAGGGTTCTGGAAGAGCAGGTATTTGGGACACTATATATTGTCATTTTTTTGTGTCTCTCTCTCCCCTACCACTTATGTCTCTCTCTCTCCTTTAGGGCAGGGATCATGTGTTATTTTTTCTTTTCTTGGATCTGTCCCAGAGTCAGGCACATAATAGACACCCTATGGATATATTTGATTGAATAAATGAATGGGAAGAAAAGCTATCCTGGAAATGTGTACCGTTTTTCTGCTGCTGTTATGAGTTACTATGAGTATTTTGCTTATAAAATGTCAAGCTACCATTTTTCTAAAGAGGGAATTGATTTGTGGAACTATGTTATAATAGCCGTAAGAGAGACAAGGGCAAAAATAGCCTGAAGAGTTACTTTATCACTTTATCTCATTCCTGCAGGTAAAATACAAAGAAGATTATGAAAAGAATAAAGCGAAAGCAGATTATAATGTACTTCCTGCTACAGAGAACCCACTGCTCAGGCAGCTGAAGGCGGCAGGAAATGCCTTAAGTGATGTAAGTATATGCTTGTCAAAAAAGTGTTTTTTAAACCTTAGTTTTAAGAGATATGAAATTTTTTCTCTGCCTATAATGACTATACACATACAGAACTGCAAAACTTTAAGGTTATGGTGTAACAGTTTCACCGGCGCTATCTAACCACAGGAATGCAATATTGCCTCTGAGTATGATGCGTTTCAATTGCGGGGAGGGGCGCTGTGGATTTACTTCAGTGGCTTGTAAACTTAGTTGAGTGGACAGGAAAACCTCAGTTGCTTGTAGGCTCCAGGGACCTATGTTTGTGTGGACAAAGAGCACATTGTGGGAGATGTGCTGTGATTTTGACAGAGGCAGACAGACTTTGAAAGGGAAGGAGAGAGAGAGAGATGAAGCTGCATTAACTTCCTGCCCTTAGGTTTCCTAGGCCTGCTGCCCTGAAAAGAAAGAAAATGGCCTGGGTTCTACAGCTTCTTTCTCCCACCTCTGCCATTTTCTACTCAGAGCTTGGCCCCAGAGCTCATCATTTCCAGACACAGGGCTTAAAAGATGACTCCCTAAATCCTCATAGGAACCGTGGAATTGTTAAAAGCTTATCTAAGCAATTAGATTTAAAATAGATTAGGTAAATGAGAACTGGGCCTGACGTTAAAAGACTAAGAACACAAGACCACTTTGGTTGTATGCATATAAAGAGACCGAATGTGCATTGTGTGAGTTTTTCCCTTACGGCTAGGGATGCGCTAAACTTTCCTTATATTCCGGAATTATGTGTGGCTCGCTGTGTGGGTGAGTTATCTTTTTCTTTGTCTCTTGAATTAGGTCAGCACCCTAGAAATGTGTGCATGTGATTGGGGAGTGGGGTGGGTGAAGTGGCAGGTGAGGGCACAGAAAGATATGTCTAAATAGCTTTGCTGGGAAATCAATGCAAAGCATTTCTGCTTCCTAAAGGAAGAGCATCTTAATCAAATATATAAAAGCTCAGGTTCTTATCCACTTTGTTGATAAAGGCAGGGATATGAAAACATTGTAAATGAATAGTGCTGTTTACATTTTTGAAACCCAATATGAAAAAGCAACAACAATCCTCTTTGTCAGTTGTACATTTAAGGCCAATAATTGTTTATAGTTATTGTTAGAGCTAAAGATAAATCCCAGCAGAGAAGAATTGAGTAGATTCATGACTTGAATTCTCATACATGCCTTTTTAAGACTATCTGTCTGTTTGTATAATAAGGGATACTTCCTTGGTAGAAGGAGGAAGAAAGAATGTATATATCTCAACTTAGGTTAAACTCTTTCTTGGAGGATTTGCTTTTTAAAAATACTTGGTGTTGCTGGCACGTTCCTGTTTGTTGTGGCACCGTCAAGAGATGGGAGACCAGGCAAGGTGACAGGTGGAGAAGGCAGCAATTCAGAAATACCAAGAATCTCTTCAACTAAGGGCTTGGTATGAGGCAACATACTGTTCGTGTAATTTCTGGAAAGGCTTTACAACAATCGCTAATAGAAAAGACATGCAATTTTTGACACCCAATGTCTGACTGTCAGGTTTTAAGACAGTTGGCAGGCCATATCTTTTTTTTTCTTCTTTTGTTTAGTGTTGGAAAATACAACTGTTGTAATCAGTGTGGGAGTGACAGGAAACGGCTTTCTCTGTTTTTTTTTCTTTGACAGAAATTATACAAGGAAAACTATGAAAAGACAAAGGCAAAGAGCATAAATTACTGTGAGACACCTAAATTTCAACTTGATTCGGTTCTGCAGAACTTCAGTAGTGACGTAAGCAATCCTACCAGGGCTACTTCTGTTGTGGAAAACAAAAGCCCCATCAGGTCACCAATAAGTAAATGAAATGGTTTTCTTTTTTTCAGACAAAATATAAAGATTCCTACCTAAAGAATATTTTGGGACATTATGTAGGCAGCTTTGAGGATCCATATCATACACACTGCATGAAGGTCACAGCTCAAAACAGCGATGTAAGTTCTAAGACAATTGTTTGACTTTCCAAATAACACATTTTTAGGACGTGACTACAGTGGTTGCATCATTGCATTTGACTTCTTTTCCTCATAGAAAAATTACAAAGCAGAATATGAAGAGGACAGAGGCAAAGGCTTCTTCCCTCAGACCATAACAAAGGAATACGAAACAATCAAGAAACTAGATCAGTGTAAAGATGTAAGTCTCTAGCATGAGCGCTGAATATTACTGCCCTCCATAGCATCTAGTACTCAGGATATGTTTAAAATCTTGACACTTTTACAAATAAGTCTAATACAGGAGATTGTAAGAAATAAAATCTATCTTGTAGAAGATATGCTATTTTTTCCTATTTAAATCCATGTGTTTCAAGAGCTAATTCTTACTTAATCTTCCCAAAGAAAACTTATGGGGAATCTGAAGATAGGGGAAAAGTTTTTCATGCAGATAGAAGAGAATCTCTCAAAGAAACTACAGTCTAGCTAGCAAAACAATAAATGTTTTATTACCTACAAGTTTATATTCTTTGGGGTGAGTGTGTATCCTACTAGGCTGGTCTATAGGCCAACTTGGATTTGACAGGTAACACTGATAAGCCAAATTCCTTTTCTCCCCCACCAGCACACCTACAAAGTCCATCCAGATAAGACAAAATTCACTCAAGTTCCTGACTCTCCTGTACTGGTGCAAGCCCAAGTCAACTCCAAACAACTGAGTGACGTAAGTTTCTCTAAACATGCAGGAACTCCAATTATAAGGGATAACATTTCATGACTCTATGTAAAATCCAATGACTGGTCACATTTATTTTTAAAAGGCTATGTATGTTTTAGTAAGCTTAACCTGTACATAATTGTAATCACCTGAAATAGCTTCCTACTTGTTGCCTCTCATCTTCTTGCATGGCCACCACTGGCAGTGAAATGATTGTATGAGGGAAATTAATGTAGCACTGGGAAGAACATGAATTCTTGAGTGAGACAAAACTAGATTCCAATTCCGGCTCTGTCGTTTATGACCTGGTGACTTAGGCAAATTAGTTAACCTCTCTATGCCTCATATTACTCTTTTATGATTTGTGGCCATTTTGAAGATTAAGAAGGAGATATGTGCACAGTTATGCAAAGAGCAGGTGGTCAGTACGTGGGATTCTTTAGAAAAATGGAGACTTTTGAGCTGAATCTTATCATATGATGTTTTAAACATAAATTTCCAAAATTGCGTTGAACTAATAAAAAAGGGCAGCCTCAGAAAATTTATGGCTAGAAATGAAAGCTTCTATTAAAGTATTTTAAAAAATCTTAATGTATGTGAGAGGACACATAAATTCATTAGGAAAGGTTCTCCAGTAAGTGAGCACTGGCAATGAAAAGAAGAAAGGGCTGTGTCCCTCTCAGAATCTACAGGCCAATTGTGATATGCATGGAGGGGCCTCTTTCCGTGATGGCCCTGCCATAGGGGCAGATGTGATACCAGCTGTGAAATGCCCAGCACCCAGGTTATAAAAAATGCAGGGTGGCCTATCAAA
>JAQZBX010103046.1:0-11098 GCA_029593785.1 Cabassous unicinctus | reverse complement strand
TGGCAGTATTTTAATTTGTTGTTGTTTTCATTCATGGGGCCAGGGAGATGGCTATTAAATCATTCTGCACATATTTTAAAAATTAAAAAAAGAGAGAACATTTTAAGGCAGAAAACATGATGAGGCAAATCCCAACCAAAGAGACATCCAAAGAATTTACCACAGAAGCAAGTTATCATATATTTGCTTACTTAGCTTCCTTGTGTAATGTCTTGGATATTTTCTAGTTGTCTTCTGTGTTGCTGTTTGCACTTACGCTCTGATTATCTTTAGGGCAGGAACTTTGTCTGCTATTACTTTGAAGTCAAGCCTCACACTATTTCTAAAAGAAAGTATGACACATCCTATAAGCTGCTCGCAGAAATTGTTAGCTTTACAAACCTGTTGGAGTTCCAAGTTAGGGAAGGCATGTGTAAATGGGCACTTGGACCCTCTGTTGGGAGAAGGAAAGTGAAATAGCCTTTCTGCAGGGCAACTGGGCAGCATCTATCAAAATGTAAAATGGGCACTCTCTTTACATTTACCCCATCCCCTGAAAAGTTCATATAACTGTTCAAGAATGCAAGAACGAACATTCAATTCTGTATTGCTAGTAATAGTGAAAAATAGGGAACAACTTAAGTGACCTTCATTATAGGAATGATTAAAATTTTTTATTAATAGAGTGGAATAATAGGTGACTACTAAAAAGAGAGGTAGATCTAGGTGTATTGACATGAAAAGTTATCTCGGTTATTCATGTAAAAAGCGGGCTTCAGTAAAGTATGCATCACATAATTAATGTTTGTTTTAAAATGCATTTAATACATGTATATGTGATTGTATTATATTTAGTTTTATTTGAATGAGCCCTGAAGTAAATACGAAGGATACATGCAAACTCTAAAATTGATTGCTTCTGAGGAGTAGAAATAGAAGAATAAGATGGAGGCTTTTTGTTTTAAATTTATATTTGTCTTTATTGTTTTAAAATGTTTCAAATGAGCTTCATTTAATCACTGCATTTGTTTAAAACAAAACAGTATTACTGATGTTTGGAATGACATTTCCATTTAAAAATATGTAGGAAGCTTGTCATGTGTTAAGTTTCATGTTTTATACCATTATTTTTCTTGAAGAGATGAGTTCTTCCTTGAGAGATTTCATTTGCCCTGCATTTGTAATGTCACGTTTTTCTAAAATTCCAAAGAAAAAGCTGAAGTAATGGAACGGTATCGGTAGTGCATAGTTGAGTTTGCATGAAGGTGACTCAGATTTCAGCCCTTGATCTATTGCATCTCATTTATGTAATGCAGTTGACTCTCTTTACATATAAATAATGGCACAGCTCAGTGGACAGGAGGGTAAAGCCGGGCAGCTCCCTGTGTGTCATCCCGTGTAAACTAAGCCAGTGATTTTACGTGGTCCCAATGAACGTGTTAATAATGTGATAAAACAAAGGCCCTTGAATTGTTTTGGTGGTGGTGGCTATTCAACCTTTCCAGTATTCAGGACGACGTAAAGCTGTAACAGGCTTCTGGGAATGCTGTATAGATTTCATATTATGCTTTTTATTAACTGTAATATCTCGTGTTACAGCATTTTAAGTGAGATGGGGCATCCTCTTCATTTTTGAAATATGAATTGACAAAATGCTTCTTGGGAGAAGTTGTTTTCATGGCCTTCCCTATTTGGTTCTGCCGTCCTGCCCTCCTCTCCCATCCCTTTACGAGGCAGACACACACAACTCATACTCATTGATAGGTGCTACTAGAATTGAGCAATTTTGTTTTAAAAGAAAAATTGGGGGTTTCAGAAGAAAGTATTTAAATTGGACCACACAGTGAAAACTACCCAGCAGATGAACTTGACCCTCGGTTGTGTATTTACTGTCTATCTGCACACAGATCGTTATTCCCTGTGCCTTAGGAATACTTTGTCCATTCGTGAAGTAGCAGTAGTGACACTTACCTAAACATTACTAAACATTGCTTTTGTTTGTTTTTTTACCCAATCCATGTAATGCAGCAGGCCTTTTAACAAAAGGCTAGTCTGGGCATTTCTCTTCTTCCCTAACTTTTTTGGTATTTCGTTTACAATTAGGTATGTGGTGACTGGCATTTCAGTGATACAGTGGCCTATTTTCTTTCTTATAAAAGACGTTACTATATCTTACAATATTTTAACCTTTCCTTAGAGAATCCCATGATACTTAGATGGTTTTGGTCAACAAAAATTCCTATTGAGTCTGGAAAATTCTGTGTGCCTGCCTACCCCTCCACCACTCCCCCACAAAAAAAGAAAGAAAGAGCAACAACCCTTAAATTACAAAAGTCCTAAGGCAATTTTCCCGGAACAAATGTTCACTTTGATTTTCTTTGTTGTAAAGTCCTCTCTTCTTTGAACCACTGCCAGCCTGAGGGGCTGCTTCTGTTCACTTAGTAATCTGGTAGAGCTCTAGGTTAAAGCCCCCTATCCACCCAGGTGAGGATGATATTTTAAAGAGAAGACGTGGTTATAATGAAGTATGAGAACAAATAGAAGAAATAATTATTATGAAGGCTCTCTTTGCAGTTTCAGAACTAGAAATATATTGAAAATATGAATTCTATAAGTAGTTCATAATATGGCTGTTTAATATAGTGGTTAGGAGTAAACCTCACTTTTCTCATCCCTAAAAAAGGGATAATAACAGTCCCTTCCTCATAGGGTTATAATGAGGATTAAATGAACGAATCCACTGAAAACTTTTGGAAAAGTACCTGGCTTAGTAAGTGTTCAATAATTGCTTCATTTTCATGTTTTTTTCTCCTGATTATGAGGAGTCCCAATGTATTCTCTTTTCCCTAACTCTTTCAAAATTCCCACCTCTGAAAAAGTATTCTATCCTTTTCCTCTTTATAGCCTTCATCCATGATTTTTATCACACAAAGAAATCCACATGGGACTGCCCTAACCACATATATTAGTCTTGAATAAGTGGGGCCTGCCTTTATGCCATGGTAAATATCAACCTTTTTATACATTTATCGATTATTAATGCATTCTTCTGAGAACTTGTTGGGTAGAGTGTGATAAGTCATATTTTGCAAAAAAAAAAAAAATTTTTATTTTCAATGAGGGAAAAAAATCTTCACCCTGAATTTCTCTGTCACCTTATGTTTTGGTTAGTTGCATTCTTTTAAAATATATGACATAGATGTAGATATGTAGATCATTGAAAGAGTTGGTCCTGATTTTGATCACTGATTTGATATGAAGAGGCCAATATGAATTCAGTGTTTTGTATCCTCTGCACTAGTAAAAAAAAAAAAAGTGTTTCGTCTGTGGCTAAAATACATACTCCTGATTTGATCAGTGAGATTACCCCATGGGCAGATCCAACTTATTTTGATGTTTGTTGAAATGTTTCTCCCAGGCTGTTGACAGTACAGAGGAATCCTACAGTAGGGCCTAAAGCTCGCTTATCATTCGTGGAACATAAAGGCAGCTCCTTTAGAAGAAAGTTCCAGGCAAAGCCCCAGAATAGCAGCAAACAATAGATAGCGGATGTTGTTGATGGGCTGGTAGATTGTCTAAGTGCTTGCTTAGTAAATACGCTGCCTTAAGTCTTTTCTTTATTTGGAAAAAGATTCCCAATTTTCTTCAAAGCCTATCTCATATCCAACCTCATCTTAACATTTTAGTCCAAGGCACCATCCTTTCTCACATCTATGGCTGCAGAAGCCTCCTGCATTGTTCCTCATGTGCCACCTCTTACCAGGAGTAATGTTTTAACAATGTAAATCAGATCACTGTCACTTCTCTGCTTCAGATGTCCCAGAGGGGTTTCCTGTAAATAGCAGAGAAGAAAATCAGTTTCCTTTGGGAGAGCTGTGAAGCTCCACAACATCTGGCTCTCCGTGCCATGCCGTGTCCTGGTCACCGCTCCAGCCCCAGCGGTTTTGTTTTCGTTCATCTCATCCTTGTCCCTCCAGTGCGCCGAGCAGCTTCCCGTCTCGGGGTCTTTGCTCTTATTTAAGGCCTCACCACAGCAGGCTTCTTCTCCTGCGGGTTTCGGCCCGAAGGTCATCTCTACAGAGTAACCTCCCTCTTCCCCAGCTGCTTTCTTTATTTTCTGCATTATCCTGTCACTGTATGAAATTCTCATTTCTTTGTTAGTTTGCTTACTTCATTTTTTGTTTCTACCTCTCCAGTTTAAGCATAATGTCATGGGATCAGAGGCGTTGATGTGTAGTGACTGCTATCTTCAGTGCATGGAAAGGTGTTTGGTGCATAATACGTGCTCAGTAAATACTGGTTACGTGAAAGAATGACTTGTTAGGTGGAGGTAATTGCAGTATGCCTGTTTGTAAAGCCCTTAGCTCAGGCGTAGCCATAAATGTTCTTGAGCTGCCACTATGATTGTGGGGGTTGTTAATACCAGTCTAGAATTTCATCATGTAATATATAAAGCAGGTCTAAGGAATTGCCTAAGCAAATCAGTTCCTCAAGAGCCAGGAGGAAGAAAAGAAAAGAAGAAAAAACAAAACCAAATAAACAAAAAAAGAGCCAGGAAGACCCCTCAGCCTCTTGAAAGCGTCCTGAGAGCGATGTTTTCAGGAGGCAGCTGCTTTTCGCCAGGTTCCAGCTTTCATGGACTTGACCTTCAAACCAGCAGCATGCTGCTCTCCTCTCTGGCTGAGGCCTTTCTGAATGACCTTTTGCTTAGGCCCGGGGCAATGTTTTCATCTCAAACAAACTTGACCACTGCCAGTTTCTTAAGAGAGTAGGCCTTTATGAAAAGGAGTCGTGCTGCCTGTGCCATAATAATCTCTAATACCCGATAAACTGCAGACAATGGGGACATTTGGATGGGGGCGGGAGGGATGCTAAAACAAAAAGGCATCTGCAGTCCTGAGGCCATGCTAAACTGGGGCACACAGGAAGGTTATAGCATGAGGAATGCTGCACTCCCAACTCCAGTTAGCAGGGGGGAAATGGGACATTCCTTACAATGGGCTATTATAAGAGAGCTGTTGAACCACGTAATAGGGACCCTTTACAAAACCATAAAAATGTGTCAAACATTATACAAATTCCCAACTGTCTGGGCTGGAATGTGAGACTAAACATTTCATAAGTAACAGGGTCCCCATAATCAGATAAATTATTTAAAGAAAAATTTGAAACAAGGCAAACTTTACCAATGTATGACAACTCCATGGGTTTATTTGTTGTTTGCAAAATTTTCAATAAAGAAATTCTGCCCAAATACATTTTTATTTATCCAGAGCCACAGGCTTTCATTTTCATGGAATTTATTGACATTTTTTAAAAAGTTACAAAATTGCCCATCCCCTGTACATTATAGAAAAAATAGAAAAGAACGGATAAGATAACAGCCACCTCTAATTTCATCATCCAGGGATAGTCATTGTTAAAACTTTGCTGAACAATATTTAATCCATCTTTTCTCTCTCTGCATTAAGTCAAACACATTTTTAAACCAATTTAGGATAACAGTATTCATAGTATTTCTAATTTGCTCTGTGTTCCCAATTACATTGTGAACTTTCCCCCTTATTAAGTAGTTTGATAAAACATGATTTTTAATGACTGCATAGTATCCATCTATGTGCAGTGTTCTCAACTGGGAGAGATTTTTGTGCCCCCCTCCCCCAGGGGACAATTGTCAGTGTCTATATACATTTTTGGTTGTCACACCTGGGAGATGCCACTGGCATCTGGTGGGTAGAGATCAGGGATGCTGCTAAACAACCTACAATGCACAGGACAGTTTCCATAAAAACATCAGTAGTGCTGGGGTTGAGTGCTGACCTTGAACTCTATGGCTACCTCACAATGAGTGTAATCCATTGCCTGCTATTGGATATTTGTTTCCAGTTTTTAGTTACAAGTGGTTGGTGGCCAGCAAACTCTTTCTGTGAAGGGCCAGAGAGTAAATGTTTCTGGTTTTCTGGGCCGTAAGGTCCAACTCTGCTGTTGTATTGTTGTAGTGCAAAGGCAGCCATAAAGGAATGGGTGTGACTGTGTGCCAGTAAAACTTTATTTGTAAAACCACTTGAGGGCTCTTGGACAGTAGTTTGCCCACCCCTCTTATAGATAATGCTGTACAAACGTCCTTGCACCTAAATCTTTGCCCCCACATCTGATGATTTCCTTAGAAAAATTCTTCAAAGTGTAATTGTTGGATGAAAAATAGACCTTTTAAAAGTTTATCTATTTTAAAGTTCTACCAATTTATTTTATTCCTATGTGGGAAAGTCCAGGAATTCCTTCAGAATTATGTCCAGGAATGTAGAGCTGAAAGGGTAGGGTAGGGCTTGCCTATGTAAATGCCCTCAGGAACCAGGCAGGTTAATGAGTGAAGCAGGCCAGTTGCCAATGTCTGAGTAAGAAGTGGTGGGAATGTGGCAAAATGAAGAGCAAATTCCCATAAAAAAGGGGAAGCTCCTTCTCAACCCCGTCCAATTGCTGGCCTACTAGGGTGCAGTTTGGTGTTCCTAGATCTTCTGATTTATTCAAAGAAACCAGAAATCAAAATTCTGGTATGAAAACTCCCAGCTTTTTAAATGTTGGTGATAAATTCATAAAACGCTAAATACTGTGTGGGACAATCAGCCACGCCTGTGGACTGTACCCTGGGCTACCAGCGTGGGGACCTCTGCTTTAACTGTGGCTTATGGGGATGCCTACAGCTGGCAGCGGAGGCAGACCTCCAGGCTCCTGGCTCTGTGTGTTAGACCCTCAGGGCCCACTGGCTACTAGCACTCATAAATGAGGCTCTAACAATTGGCAGTCTTTAGGCAGGCCCTGATAAAATATCTGGAAAAGGAAGCTTTATCTTTTGGGGTAGGGTGAAGGGCTATGAATCAACTGCCAGACCTGGAGATTTAGTTCTTCCAGAACTTTCTGAATTAGTCATGAAGAATGAGGGACTGTAACATCTCTATTTCCTCAGGACATTTTCACAGGCTGTTAAAATTCTAGACTATATCCCATACAAGGCCCTATACAAACAGCACCCCCTGTCCTTAGCTTCCATCCCACCCCCAGCCCAATCTGTCTGCTTCACTACACTGGCATCATTCATTCATTGAGTCACCAAAATTTTTTTTTAAGGTACGGGGGCGGGGGGGGCAGGGATTGAACCCGGGACTTCGTATGTGGGAAGCCAGCACTCAACCACTGAGCCACATCGGCTTCCCTGAGTTGGGTTTTTTGTTTGTTTTGCTTGTTGTTTGCTTTTGTTTTTTCAGGAGGTACCAGGGACCTCCCATGTGGGAGGCGGGCACTCAACTGCTTGAGCCACATCCATTCCCCCAAATATTTTTTGAGTGCCTACTATGTGCCAAGCTGTGTTCTGGACAAAGTAGAGCAGGGTATGCTGGATCAGGAACACTAGTGTAAAGTGAATTGGGATTTTGAATAAATTTTGTCAGGATAGTTGTCAGAGATAAGATCAGAGAAGTAATAATCCTGGAGTGAGTTGGGAAAATAGGCACAGTAGGCAAGTGTTCTCAAATGTTAGCTTGCCTAAAATATACCTGAAGATCTTATTAAAAGTTAAAGAGATTTATGCACCCCACTCCCAGAGATTCTGATTCATTAGATCTGGGGTGGTGCCCAAGAATGTGCATTTCTAACAAACACTGAGCCAGCACTAGGATAGGCTATTATAAGTACTTTGGTTTTTCTCAGAGGTAAGTAGGGAGCTACTGCAGAGTTTTGTTTTGTTTTGTTTTTTAACAGAGGAGTGTTATTTTACAGATTTTACAAGGATCCTGGGTATGGAAAATAATCTACAAGAGGACAAAGCCAGAAGCAAGTACAAGAGTCAGGATACTGATTCAGTAATAAAAGTGAGAAATGATGATGGCTTGGATTGGTGGTAATAGTAAAGGAGTAAGAATTGGTTAAATTTTGAATCAATGCTGAAGATGGATTGGATGTAGAGTATGAGGTAAAAAAGGAATCAACAATAACCAAGGTTCTTGGCTTGAGCCTCTAGGTTGAACTATATGAAGGTCATTTTGGGGGCTTATTTTTAAAAAAGGCAATTTCATATGTTTCAATCTAATAGAAGGATGGAATTGCCAATATTAAGTTGGAGAAGACTGAGTGGAGCTGCTTTGGAGGGGATGCTGAACATAGTACGTTTGAGATGTCTGCAGTTCTTAAAGTGGTGATACTGAGTAGGCATGTTGACATCTGAGTCTGGAATGTAGAGAAGTGGGCTGGATGTTTAAATCCATGAGAGTGAATAGGGAAGATCAAGCTCCGAGCCTTGGGACACTCTGACATTTAAGATAGGGAGAAGAAGCGAAAACCAGCAAAGGAGATTGAGAAGAAATGACCAGAGATAAAAAGAGAGCCAGGCAATTGTGGTGAACGGGAGGACAAGTAAGGAAAGCGTATTAATGGCCTCCTTGCTATCTTGAACATGCCAAGCTTGCTCACCCCTCAGAGCTCTTGTGCTTTCCTGGGCTATTCCTCCTGCCAATATGTGCATGGTTCGCCTCACCATCTTCAGCTCTGTGCTTAAATGTCACCTTATCTCTCAGACCTTCCCGAACATCCTGTTTAAGATGAGGACAGATTCCAGGCATCTAATTGGTACTCAAGTAGTGTTTGTTGAATGAATGGTGAGCAAATTGCTCTTCTGGTGGAAACACAAGTCCAGGTGAGGGCATATTAAAGCCTTGCTTCTCAGGGGATGGTGTAGTCTCTGGAGCAGCAGTGTTGGCCTCATCAAGCACTTGTTAGAAATGCAGGGTCCTGGGTCCCACCCCAGACCTATGGACTCACGCTGTGCATTTTAACAAGCTCCTCAGGTGGTTTGTATACAAATGAAGGTTTGCATCCAGTCCTGTATTTAGTTCTCTACAAATGGCGAGAAGACAATTGAATATACTCTCAGAGGGCAGTGACTCAAAATAAGAGGTTGAAACTATAAAATCAGATCTCCAATGTAATTGCGTCTGTATTCAATCAGAAGTTGTCATCAAATAAGTTTTGTTGTTTTTTTTTTTTTAACAGCCTAAACAGGCAAGCTTTCAGGAATATCTTACACAATTATCCAAGTGACTTCCTCCTTTTATTTTGAATTGACCCAAGCCAGGAGTGAACATAAAATGCACAATGCCTGGCTCATGGTAGACAGTTATGAGTGAATGAATGCTAATTCTGTTTTCTATATTTTAGAAAATCTTGCTATCGAATATGACATATCCATGCATAATGACTGATGACGATTCTCAGAGTGCAGGCCCTGTGACTGCATGGTTTTCTCTTAAAGCGAGTGATGGATTAAGTATATTGAGCCTTGCTGCTTCTCCCATAAGAATTTGATTCTGCATTTTTATTCTAGGATTATAAATACTCTGCAGGCAGATGGCTACCATTCTTAAATTCCTCCCACTTTTATTTTGCTGAGATGAAAAACTTCTCATCCTCTTTTGCTTATTTTAGTCTGAGAGAAAGAAAAAATAATGAATGTATAAGGAGTTTTCTTAGGATCATACCTTTTTTCCTGAGGCAACTAAATATTGTTTGTCCTAAAAGCAAAGCATGCCAGCCATGCAGTTTATAATGAACACACCGTTTTATAGGCCATTAGCTAAGGATAAAAGACTTGTTAAGAATTTTTGGTATGACTGGTCTAGTTTATTCTATTATAACATTACAATTTCAGAAAAGTAAATTTCCTTTTCTTTCCTTTTGTCATATTTCCAACCCGTTTCTCTGGATTTGGAAGCTTAATGGAGCCTACAAAGTTACGGGACAGGAAGTGGTATGAAAGTAGGCAGTCCGATACATATGCTATATAAATCCATATGTATTTGTGTGCACATATGTAGGGTAATAGAAGCATACCTTGGGATTTACACAGTCTTATCATTCCCCCTTTATCCGATTAAAGTCCTAAATCACAGCTGATTAGCAATGAAAGGTGTTTCAATATTTTTTGACACTATGGAAAGTATAATAGAGACCTGGGTATGATTTCTAACACTGGCAAGTCTTCTAACTTTCTTCTCAGAGTTTCTGTTTCTTCATCTTTAAAATAGAAATAAGTAAGCATCCTCTATGTTCTTATCTGGATGCCTGTCCAGATAAGATAATATTTGGGGGGGGAGCGGATGTGGCTTGAGCAGTTGGGCGCCCACCTCCCACATGGAAGGTTCTGGGTTCAATTCCAGGTGCCTCCTAAAAGAAGACGAGTAGAGACAGCAGACAGTGCAAACAACGAGGGGGGTGGGATAAATAAATAAATAAATAAATGTTTTTTTTAAGAAGATAACATTTGGAAAAACAACTAGAAAATTATATATATATATATACACTGTATACTATTTTTCTTTATGAAAATCACCTCATTCTTTTCCTCCAAACCTTGCTAAATCTTCTGTTTAAGAGGAAAGCTCAATCCTAGTTCAGCAAAACTTTCTTATAAAACAGGGGCCAGCAAACCTTTTCTGTAAAGAGCCAGATACTAGATATTTAGGCTTTTGGGCCATATAGTCCCTGTCGCAATTACTCACCTTGGCCTTTGTAGCGAGAAAGCAGCTATAGACAGTACGTAAACGAATGGGGTGGCTGTGTTCCAATAAAAAAAAAATTTTAGAGGCACTAAAATTTGAGTTTTGTCTGATTTTCACATGTCACAAAATATTGTTCTTTTGATTTTTTTCCCCCAACCATTTAAAGATGTAAAAACATTCCTAGTTTATGACTGTACAAAAACAGGCAGTGGGTTTGGCTGGTGGGATACTCCTTACATATAAAAAAGCCTTGGGCTTACCAACTTTAGTCACTCCTAACCTTCCTATATTTAAGTATTCCTTATTTTTGTTTACATCTGATTTTGATTCTTCTCCCTTAAGTCAGGATTCATATCCTTTTCCTTATTTTTCCTTAATTTTTATCAGGCCTCAATAGATACCTCTGGACAGATTGTATAGAGCACAAGGCTGTGTGTTCAAGAACAGATGTTCTTTACTTTTACAAAAGTAAAATTTATTCATCTGTGTTTACTTTTTAGTTTTTAATTGTTTATATTTTCGATTATTAAATGTACAAATAAAGTTAAGAGGAAAAACGTTAAAAAAAAAAA
>JAQZBX010103045.1:0-11095 GCA_029593785.1 Cabassous unicinctus | reverse complement strand
AATCTTGTCATCCAATGAGTCAAGATGGGGGTGTCATGTGCCCCAGGGGGATGGGGAGGGAGGAACAGAATAGATCAGACAGGGGGTATTTAGTGGTCAGGGGGAATGTTTTTCATTACCTTACAGTGATGGACACAGGACATGGTAAATATCATCAAAAATTATTAAACTGTACCGTCTAAATTGTAAACTATACTGTAAACCATTGACAATGTTTAGTAGCTATGTTTCACCATCTGTATAACAGTTATAACAATGCTACCATCCACATACAAAAAGGTTTTAATATGAGGTGAGGGAAGGGGGAGGAAGTTGGGTATATGAGAGTCTCTAGTATACTGTGTCTGACTTTGCTATGACCTAAAACTTCGTTGAAAATTAAATGAAAATTTGGGAGACACTGGGTAGTGAGAGGGTGAAGGTGCCATGGTACAGACTGGACACCCGAAAATGCAGTGATAAAAGGAAAAATGTTTAAAAAAAAAAATTTTTTTTTAATTTTTTTGTTTTTACCCATTTTTTGAATATCCCAATCCTTTAATTTCATTTTATTTTTAGTGTTTTTCTTTTTAAGTTTCCATATATTTTATCTCTTACATTTAAACATATCATTATTATTTCATTATCCTATTAATTATATTTGGCTATTATATGGGCTTCATCTTCAAAGAAGGTTTAGAACACAGAAGGGTTACAACAGGGGCAGGAGAGGATCTTTGGTGGGGGGCTGTCTGGGATGGGGGATTCATGGGGGGAAATTCACCTGAATATACATGAAAGATATATAAAATTGTTCAAATGATCAAGGAGTGGGGCATGGTCACAGTGGGTAGACAATCACTCAATAAATGAGGGAATACTGAATTCCCAGCCTGGAGAGCTCTGCCACATTCTCCAAGGAGGCAGCAACAGCCCCCGAGTGCAGGGGCAGTGTCTGACAAAGGAGTAGGGTCCACTGATGGGTTCTTGTTATTGATGATTAGCCTTACAAGTCTTTGCTCTTGTAATTGAAATTTAGCCTACTGTTATGGGGTGCCTAAGGGTTGCCACCTGAGAGCCTCCTTGTTGCTCAAATGTGGTCTCTTTCTAAGCCAAACTCAGCATATGAATGCATTACCTTCTCCCCAGCGTGGGACATGACACCCAGGGATGAGCCTCCCTGGCAATGAGGGATTAATACCAAGTGCCAACTGGCAATATGACTGGAAAAAGACCTTGAATAAAAGGGGGAAAAGATAAAGACAAATGAGTTCATGTGGCTAAGAGACTTCAAAGAGAGTCGGGAGGTCATCCCAGAGGTAACGCTCACACACACCTCAGTAGGATCTCATAGAACACGAAAGTGGATATCACCCCACACAGAGGGACTCCTGAGGGCTCTGGAGACACCCAGGTCCTATGTAAGGGGGGATAGCTCCAGAGATTGAGGCCTTATCAGTGGGCTATACTTTGGAATCAGTGCTCCTGAGAGTGACAGAGTTGGACTCAAATAAGTCCTCCCTGCATGTGGTCCATCAGTCCCTTCAATTCAACCCTATATGTGGTGCTGGAGTTTGTAGGTGTACTTCCAGAGACTGCAGCCTTTGGTCTGCCCATGTGCGAGCTTAGCCTGGAATCTCGGTGGAGCTGCAACTCCTACTCTACAGTTCAATGGACTCACCCAAGTCACCTGGTGAGGTGATGATGATGGACAACGGCCATCCCAGGGAATGGAGAGAGTCTGCAGCTACAGGCAGGATAATCCCATCCATCTTATCCATGGGATATAAGCCCCCTCTCACTTGGAGGTGGAGTGGTCATCACCATCCCAGACTCCTCAGGATTGGGGGAAGGGCTATGGACTTTAGTGGACTTACTGGTATTCTGTTGTAGACATATTGTGATTCAAGCAATAGAAGAAAATACAACATTGAGGTGGAGCCAGTGGCCACTGGACGCTTTCGGGGCAGGGAGAGGGAAAGGCAGTGGTAATACAGGGGCTTTTTCAGGACTTGGGATTTATCCTGAGTGACATTACAATGACAAATATAGGTCATTTTACATAAGCATATAACATGCAGAATTGTGTGGGAGAGAGTGTGGTCTACATTGTGAACTATGGTCCATGCTTAGTGGCAAAGCCCCAGGATGTGTATATCCATTGCAGGTGATGTGACACACTAATGAAGGATGTTTATGTGGGAGTTTATGGGAGGTGTGGGAGGTAGGGAACATGGGAATCCCTGTAATTTTTGTGTAACATTTACGTAATCTAAGCATCTTTTAAAAAAAAACAAAACTACAATGTAAACTTAAAAAAATTATTTTTTTAATTAAAAAAAAACACACTTAGCAAAATGAAAGACTGAAATAAAGGAATTAAATGTGCAAGTCAAAAAATACCTGAAAAATACAAATTAAACCAAAAGAAAGCATAAATTAAAAAATAATATAGATAAATTCAGATATAAAGGTATAAGTCATGGAAAAACCATAGATCAATTTAATATATTGAAGTTTAATATACAAAATGTTAAACTACCAACTAATCTGAAGAAGAAAACAGAGACAGTATGAATATATAATAACAAATAAGAGGGGAAAATTTAAATTATAAAATATAATAGACTTTGAATAATTCAGTGCAAACAAATTCAAAAATAGAAATGAAAAATTTCTTAGGAAAATATAGGGAATCAATAAATTCCTAGGGAGTTAAAAATTATTATTAGAAATAGAAACTTAGACCATTTTCAAAGGAATTCTAGAAAGTCTTCATATTCCAGTTAGTCCTAACTCTATAAATTGTTTCACTGTTTGAAAATGAAATAAAACTTTCCCATTCCTTTTAAATGCAAGGGTTTCATTGATACTTAAACCTGATAAACAATAGCATAAAGAAACATAAATATGGATTGCTATCAGTTATGAATATCAATGTATATCTATTATTACTACATTAGCAAATAGAAAGTCACACCATAGTAAAACAAAATAATAATACAACATGTCCATGTGGAATTCATTCAAGGAATGCAAGGTTTATTCCATCTTAGGAAATCTATTAAAACCATTTTCATATTAATAGATCTGAGGAAAAAGAATGCTTATCTTCACAGATGCTAAAAAGGATTTGACAAAAAGCAACTCCATTCTTATTTTTAAAAGAAGATTTAAGAATAGAAATTTAGGTAACTGATCAATACTATCTTAATATTAGAAATAAATACACATTCATCCTAAACCCAGTATCTTCCTTCATGGGGCAATATTAGATATATTTCTATTAAGATCCGGAAGAAGGCAAGATGCCGAGTAACTCCGTAATCATTCATTGTGCTAGACGTATTAGCCAGTGCAATTACACAAGAAGCAGTTATTCATTGCTGATGGGATTGTAAGATGAAGCAGTCACTGTGGAAAACATTTTGACAGTTCCATAAAAAGTCAAATATAGAGATACCATATTACATTGCAATTTCACCTCTAGGCAACATACTTAAGAACACTGAAAACATGTTCATACAAAATCACAAAAATTTGAACACAAATATTCACATCATCATTTCTTATAATACACCAAATAGCGGAAACCACCATTGGCCATCTACTAATGAGTGAACAGACAAAATGCTGTATAACCATACAAACAATTTATGTTTTAGCCATTTGAAAGAAAGAAGTATTGATGCATGCTATAACACACATGAATTTTAAAACAGAATGCATAGTGAAGAAATAAGAAACAAAAGGATTCAATTTATATGAAATGCCCAGAATAGACATAAGTATTTCCAGGAAATATCATTCCATGAATTTAAAAAGTGAAATTGTTTATCTGTGTGTGTGTATATATATGTTTTTTTTTAAATTTTGCCCAAGAATCACACAAAAGATACACTTGGAGCTAATGAAGATGTTTAGTACAGTTAGTGGGTAAAAATGTGGAGAAAAAAATTGGAATTGAAACTAATTATACATCTGAGTATTCCTCTCGGCATAGTTCTGACATTCACAACTATTTTAAAGTTTCATATATTCAAAAAATATGAATAATTACAAAATAAATTTTAGAAAACCCCAAATTAAATACCAACAGGAACAATAAACTTAACTGAATTAAAAATTCTTAACCATACTGATTGAAACAGGGTATAATGAATAAGCAAATGACCAGAGAAAACATTATTTTGACATATATTCTTAGGATATTGACAAAAAGAATATACAAATATTGTACTGTAGTTACTAAATTTACTTTTAACAGAACTATGACCTAGCCATTATGAGACTACTTCACTAGAATTGAACAAATAAGTATTAACATTGTAAATAAATTGAGCATGTACGTAGATAAATTATAAACCCTTTCTCGATAATAAAAAGCCAGGTTTCTTATAAATAAGAAAAGGAATGGGTGTAGAATTAACACAGTGATGTTGGTTTGGAATCAAGGTATCATCCTTCACTCATAGATTTTGATATATATACACATGAATACATATAGAAATTGATAGAGAATATGATCTGTATATAAATGCATGCATTTCCTAGAAGCAGAGACCCTAGAAGCAAAATCACTCCAATAGCAATAGGTATACCTCGTCCTCAGCTCTTGGCTTCTAAATACTATTTTACAGTTAAAGGAACCAGGGGAGCATGAAGAAATTACTATGTGGCTCAGTGGTTGAGCACTGGCTTTTTGACAAACACATCAGTAACTAATGTTTCAGATTAAATCATTAGTGGATGCTAAAATTAGTGAGAAAAAAGAGAAGATGAGAAACACGATATTAGTCTAGCCTAAATATATATCCCCTAAAATAATTTAAATTACAAAGATAAAAATAAAAACTTTATAGTGGAAAATCGAATCCACCTTAACCAAGTGAAACAAGTTAATATTCTCAGTGATGATAGATGATAGGAACTAAGCAAGGTACAATATCACTTCTTTGACATTCTTGCTAAAAATGCATAAACTGAAATTATAAAGACACTTAAGTCAAATCCAAACTGAGGGACATTCTATAAAATAATTGGTTAAAATCTTAAAAGACTGAATGTCATACAAGACAGCGAAGACTGCAAAACTCTCCCAAATTGGAAGAAACTAAATAAAAAACAAATGAATGCCATGTAAAATCCTGGATTGTCTCATGGGTTAAAAAAAAAAAGGGGGGGGGGGTGTTTGAACATAGTTGGAACAACTGGTGATATGTGAATATGGCATGGATAATACGTAACATTAATTTTCTGGTACTGTGTTTATAGAAGGAAGCTGTGGGAGGAGCAGAGAATTCTGAATATACTTTCTGCAAAGTTTTTGTAAATAAATAGGTAAAGAAAAAATGTAAAATAAAAATTGTACATTGCATTATATTGGTGAAATATTGACAGAAAAAAAATTAAACTCCAAAATTGCCTCTGTCCTATTTATTATCACTGTGTTTATTTTTATTACTGTATTTTAAGTATTATAATTATAAACATTTTGTTATTGTTATTGAAGAAATACAGTCCAATTGAACAGCTATTTCTTCTCCACCCAGAAGGTCTAAAATTCTAAATATATAAAGCAGTAGGAGCACTGAAGAAATAAAGGAATTATACCCTGTCTCCTGAAGACGTTATTATATTGAAACAGAATTAAGCAAGTTCACAAATGTTCCTTGGGACATATTTTATAATTATTTATATACACTTACACTTTTTCATAATAAACTTCATTAATAAGTAAAGCAATGGATAAAAATTTTCATCTAGTAATATGTATTTTTCTTTATCTGTCAAAAATAAATTTACTGTAAGACTAATGTGCTCTTTCTCATTTTTGCCATCATTTTAAGTAGTAATTAATGCAATTTTTATAATGTCAACCATACTCTGCCCTCATTATAACCTGAGATAGATGTTATTTCTTCTGAGATACATGTTATTACTCTTCTAATCATCCTCTGTAATGCCGTTTTGGCAAGAAAAAGTTGAATAGCAAGTAAACTCTTCAATATTGAATGCACTGGTAAGTCAGAGGCTGGCAGCAAGAGGAAGCAGATGTTACAGTTCCTCAAACGGGAACAAGAAAGAAAGAATATCAAAAGGAGGGTGGTAAGAAAAATACAACAAAATGACAAGATCCAAGGATCTGGCTCTCCACCAAGCTGCATGCACAGTTTGTAAGGACAGCATTTCTTCAACCCTGTTGCCAATACCAGTGATGATATTAATAAGAAGCAAAACGTTTCTATACTATTCAGTACTTATGAGGTGAAGAGAGCAAGCTATAGTGTCACCTGTACCCAGGTGAAATTTGTCACCTTGCCTTATTTGTCCAGATTATGACCAGTCCACTGGGCTTCTTCAGTGTGTACAGAGGGTCCTAAATAGCACAGGTACTTATTTACTTAGAGACTTTTTTTTTTTTTTTTCCCAATAGGCAAACATTTTTCTCAAAAGGGAGAAAGAAAGAAAAGGAGGGAGGGAGGAAGAAAGGAAAGAGGGGAGGAGGAAGGGAGGGTAGGGAGGGAAGAAGGGAAGGAGGGAGGGAGGGAGGAAATCCCTGTCTAGGTGAACTATTTTCTATAAATAGTACTTAAGAGAAAATCAAGCAGGTTGATATTGGGGTCAGGGAATGGGGCATAAGCGGTCATTTAAAACCAAATGGGTAGGAATTAGCAATGACAAACAGCTTGAAATCAAAAAGCAAAACAGCAAGCATTAAATTCACATTGCCTAAATATTTGTTGGAAATTAGAAAAACGGTAAAATAGTAATTATTAAAGTTATTTTAGAAAACGTTTAAATTGTCAATTGCTAGATCATTTGTTGGTTTTCCAGGGCTCTACAACAAAAACTAAGCAATGGGTTGCCTTATTCAAAAAATATTTATTGTCTCATGATTTTGGACACTAGAAGTCCAAAATCAGGATCTTCATAGGCCATGTTTCTCCTGTACTCTGTAAAATTCTGCATTTAACTGCTGGCAATCTTGGGGTTCCTTAACTTGTGTCTCTGCTACGGCCACATCATGATCAATCTTATCTTCTGGCTTCTTCTGCCTTCTGTCATATACTGATTTCTGGCCTATTTTACTGACTACATCCAACTTCTACTTATGAGGATACAGGTCATGTGGACTGAGGCCTCCCTGATTCAATTTGGCCTCAAATAATTAGTGTCTGAAGATCCTTCTCAGAAAGCAGTCTATTCTTTAACTCATAACAACATCTTCAAAAGTCCTCTTTGCAAATGGGTTCACACCGACAGAAATATGGGTTAAGACTTTAATATATCTTTCAGGAGGAGAAAATTCAATCCCCAACAGACCAGATTAAGGATTTTTACAGTAGACAACTTTTGCCTGTATTCTCAAAAGAAAAATAATCCAACATTCCAGAAAAGACGTGCTACAATTCTATTCAAAATTTTTGCAACTGTTCTGTAAGTTTGAAATTATTTCAAAATAAAAATTTCAAGGAAAAAAAAAAGTTTGTTTCAAACTATACTTAATCTCCCATGTACATGTGAGGTTTTATAGCCTAAATTCCACATAGGATGATACATGGAAACCGATAAAAGGAAGCAAGATTAACATGTGCTCAAGTACTCAAGCCCTATGCCTATAACCATTCTTTAACAACAGATAACCAAAACCTTCCACCTACAAGAGAAATCCAGTGATCTCTATAACATTTATAGGGACTCTAATAAGGGAGAGGGTAGGGGTGAGAAGGAGGTTTCATTTTCCCATCACTTTATGTTCTAAATATTAACTCTGATTTTGTTGACCACTCAATATTTTATCTCTTGAAATTTCTGTCCTTTTCTACCTGTTTCCCCAAAATGTGGCCAAGGATCTTCCTCCTTCATTCCCCAAAGAACTGCTAATATATAGTCATTGTGAGTTATAGGTTTTCTCACAGCTTTATGAACAGTGGATGATAATGGCAGCATACTAAGACAGTGGACACAAATTCAGGTTTCTAGCCCCTCATTGACCATTCTTATCCAAGGACCTTCATTATTGACCATGTGTCTCTTTGGGTCCTGGCCTAATGATATATTTCTGTTCTCCTTTCTCTCACATCCACATAGTCTTCTAAATACAAGCACCAAGAAACATTCCAAATTCTTTTATTTTATTATACAGAAAAAGATGTTTTTCAATTTGAGACAATCAATTCTAAACCACACTGTGGCCATTTGAAATTCTTTTGTGATTACCAAAAAGAGAGAGATTGTTTTTGAACTAATCCATTCCTGTGGGTGTGAGACCCTTTCAATTGGACCACTTCAGAGAGGCATGACTCAGGTTGAGAGTTCGCCCTCTTGCTGGATCTGATAAAAATGGAGACAGGCAGAGTAAAAGGGAGCTCTCCCATATTTGATCTAGCCATGTGAGAGAGAAAGGAAGCTGCCATATTTGATCCTGCAATGTGAGAGAAAGGACTTCAGGTTCACCCACAGCTAAGGTCTAAGGAGAAAAGAGCCATATGCCTGATAGATCACAGCTGGTCTCAGGAAGAAAGTGAGCAGCCAAGGCTAAGAGAGGAGGCCTAGTAAGAGAAAAGCACTGTGCCTGGTTGCCAACAGCTGAGCTCAAGGAGACAGTAGATTCTGGAGGGGAAGGCAGAGACTTTGGCAGAGATGGGCAACCATCTTGCTTCACCATGTGGCTGGACAACAGGATCAGCCGTAGCTGATGTCAGTAAGAAACTACCTATTATAGTGCCTTGATTTGGACTTTTCATGGCCTCAGAACTGTAAATGTTTACCCCAAATAAATCCCCTTTAAAAAAGAGAACCCATTTCTGGTACATTGCATCGGCAGCCCTTTGGCAAACTAAAACTATACTAGCTCTACAAACCTCTTCATTCCAACAAAAGGAAATATTAAATTGTTTTCATATACAAAAATAAAAAAACCACTGAGAGAAAATCATATATACTCCTGATACAAAGTATAGTCAACTTTCAAAACAGAAATATATTTCATGTCTACTGAAATAAAAAAAATAAGTAAATGAAACAGCAGCAATGCATAACACAAAGAACAATAGAGTTGAATTAAGGAACTTAAGTTTATAATAAGCTATTTCTTTGAGAAGCCATGTGAGTTAAATTAATCATTAATGTCTCTGGATTTCACATTTCTATCCAGCAACAAACATATATTTAAAAAGTATTATGGATTTTTCAGGGTGTGAATAAACTAAGAACACTTTTGAAAACCAGCCTAAATCATCACAATAACAACTGCAATGGAGGTTATCCTTGACTGTATTTATAGAATTTCCATTCTCTGTAAACATTGCCATTTGAAGGAGACACTCTCTTAAAAGTGGAGGAAGGAAAGCTGGGAGTGGTGACATATCATTTGATTCATGTTTCCAATGGCAATTTCCAACTGTCACATGAGAGCAGATACCCTATTATTTCTTTATCCAAACATTGCAGAACCCTTTCTCTTACTCCAGGGGAAAACAAACAAACAAACAAGAAAGTTCACACTGACAATGGGAAAATAGATGTAATAAATTCCTTCCTTAATATTAATTCCAGCAAGGGAAAACCGTGAGAAGGAGAAAATATTGTACAAATGGAGAGGAAAAGAACTCCTACTCTAATAAAAGTGGAAATAAATTATTGAAAGAAAGCTCTAATTTCTTTCATCATGAAAGGAAAGAAGCACAATAAGAGGGCAGCCAAGAAATATATTGTAAATAAACACACTGAACCTCAATGTCCTGATACTATATGCACAGTGGATCCAAATTATTTTAAAACTTTTTCCTACTCAGTTTTTTTTCTTAGTGCAAGTTTAATATCTTTGTTCTTCAAGCAGTAGACTAAGGGGTTCTTCATGGGATCCATACAAGTGTAAAAGACAGAAGAGGTTTTCCCCTCATTCACAGACATGTCAGAAGATATGTGGGAGTATGGAAATGCACTTGATCCTACAACAGAGAAAAAGCCATTATGTGGGAACTGCAATTCCTGAAGACTTTGGATCTGCCTTCAGTGGAATTGATGTGGAAGATACTGCAGAGAATGAAGCCATAAGAGACAAAGATGGTGACACTGGGTACAAAGATGTTGATGCTTCCTACAATGAACACGAGCAGCTCATTGACATAGGTGCTCATACAGGAGAGCTGAAGCACAGGGAGGCTGTCACAGAAATAATGGTTGATGGTGTTGGCATTATGGAAGGTCAGTCTCAGCATGCATCCAGTGTGGGCCATAGCACTAGAAAATGCCATTAAAGATGAACCAAATATAAGTTAGGAGCATACTTTAGGAGACATGGCTTTATTATATGAGAGAGTATTATAGATGGCCACATAGTGATCACAGGCCATTGATGTCAGCACATAGTACTCAGAGATGGCAAAAAAGCAGTAGTATAGCTGGGCCATGTGTCCCTGATAGGAGATAATATTCTCTTTGATAAGAAATTGATCAGCATTTTAGGTATAAAAACAGCAGAAAAACAAAAGTCTATGTAGGAAAGTTAAAGAGGAAAAATACATGGGGCTGTGAAGGTGGGAATTCAGCCCAATTGGAGTTATCAAGCCCATGTTTCCCATCATGGTGAACATATACACTGCAAGAATCAGAAGAACAGAAAGAGTTGGAGATCTGGGTGGTCTGTTAATCCCACCGGTATGAATTCATTCACAAAAGAACCATTTCCAGGAGACATTCTGCCAAGGGGGTCTGTGGGGAAAAGAGAAAAGGCTTCGATTATAGAGAGGGACCCATATCTTCCAGCAATATCTCTTCCCACAGGAGTGGGCTCTACAGTGGGAATGTCTGACACTAGCCCAATGTGGATCCATAGAATCTTCCTTAACCTCGGATAAAAAGTGACAGCGATTTTCCCTTATTTGAGTACTTAAAGCTATTTATAGTAAATCTCAAGAACATGGGAACATTTGATACCCATTGTTCTTAGCTTTTACCCCTTAAACAAAGACTCCATATCAGGAAAAGTCTCATTTTACAACCTGGTATAATATCCTGAGAAATCACTGCTCAAGTTTTCCTATTGACTCTCAAAGAAATAAAGGAGGTTTTCATTGAAAGAATCTATATGTGCTTTATCTTTTTCCTT
>JAQZBX010103044.1:0-11102 GCA_029593785.1 Cabassous unicinctus | reverse complement strand
AAGAGGGTTCAAAGTGCAAAGACAAAAGAATAAAAATTAAATTTCTTAGGCTTTCCAAACATGCTTGAAAAATATCAAATGCAGGAGAGGAAGTTATTGTGGAGATAATTTTTAGAACTAATTCACAAAAGGTAACTATCTAGAAAATAGAATATAATAGAGACCTGAGAAAGAAACTGAATTAGGACTCAGTGAATTACCAATATCTGGTAAAAATGAAAAAATATGAAGTGAAGGATGACTATTACAAATGAATATGAACTTAATATTTATAAGGAAGATATGATTTTTTTTCATAGAAATTGAAAAAGAAAATTTAAAAAAATTCTTAATTAGGAAAATATGAATCAAATATAAAGATGAAAAAGTCAGAAATGTCAGATATTACAATCCTATATTCACACTTGCCCTGCCTTAGGACACTATATAAATGAAGGAACTATGACAGATCCACATCAAAACACAAGTGAAGTGAAGAACTAGCATGAGATGCAAACAGGAGCCATATCATGCAAAAGTCTGGAGCAGTTTGAGATTATTTTATGAATTCCAAAAAAGAAAGGTTACATTTGTAAACTGGTCTATTCCTATGGGTATGAAACCACTCAGTTGCATTAAATTTGGTTGAGGGCCCTCTGATTAGATTACTTGATAAGATCACATTAGTGCTCTTGATTGCACTGTGCCAGTGGTCAGTGAGGCATGACTCAGATTGAGTCATCATCTTCTTGCTAGGTCTGATATAAAAGGATACACAGAGGGGGGAGTGGATATGTGTCAGTGCTTGAGCACCTGTTTCCCATGTATGAGGTCCTGGGTTCAATACACAGCACCTCCTAAAATAAAATGATACATTGAGAGAGACACACAGAGGAAAAGGAAGCTGCCATATTTGATCATGCCATATGAAAGAGAAATAAAGGATTACTTAAGCATGAAGCTCCAAGAGACTGGGCCCACAGAGCACCTCAAGAGGAAACAAGCTCTGCTCTCTGCCTGATACCTTACCACTGTACTAGGAAAGAAAGTGGAACAGCTAAGACTGATACAGGAGGCCCACAAAGAGACAAGCCATATGGTTTTGTTCCCCTCAGCTGAACTCAAACTGGCAGAAATCAGTGGCCTTCTTACTTCAATACATGGCAGGTGATTTGGTGAGAAAGCATCTCTAGTAGTGTCTCAGTGGGGACTTTTTATGGCCTTGGAACTGAAAGATTTTACCACAAATAAATCCCATTATAAAAGCCAGCCCATTTCTGGTACTTTGCATTGGTAACACTTTTGCAAACAAACACACAGTCCAAATTAGAAAAGTTGCATGTAAAGTTGTGTGTAGAAGACTTCTGAAAACAGAAATGAGAGAAAAGATTATTTTAAGAAATTTGGTATTTTAAAAATAAATTAATGTGTACATAAAAGTTTACAAAAATTTCAGAGTGATATATTTGTATATAGTTCTATTTATCTATCTATCTATCTATCTATCTATCTATCTATCTATCTATCTATCAATCATCTATCTACCTATTGATAGATATTAAGAGTCTGAGGCTTGGTAGCTGTAATCTTGTGCCCCAAATAAATTACCTTTATAAAACTCAACAGATTTCTGCTACTTTGAATCAGCACCCCTTTGACTAACTAATACAGAATTTGGTACCAGAGAGTGGGTCATGCTTTTGCAATTACCAAAATGCTGGTATTGTTTTATAAAAGGGGAAGGTGTATTTTTTGAAAGAATTGTGATATTCTTGATAGGAAAGGCCTAGATTGTTTTGAAGAGACTATTGGTAGGAATATGGATTTAAAAGAAACTTCTTATGAGGCCTTAGAAGTAAACAATGAAACTACTATTGGAAAATGGAGGAAAGGGAATCTGTGTTTTTAAGTTGCAAAGAGCTTAGCAAGATTACCTCCTGATATTTTATGGGAGATAGAATTTGAAAATGGCAAGCCTGGGCATTTAGCTAAAGAGCTGACCAAAGTAAATTCAGAGACTGTAGCTTGGCTTCTCCTTGCAGCTTATAGTAAAATACTATGAGAGAGAGAAGCTGAGAACTCCACTCTTGGGCACAACAAAAACAAAAACTGATTCAGGAAATTCCAAGCCTCTGGAAATCAAGCCCCCAGATGACAGTGCCTGATTTGAGGACTTAACTAAACTTGGAATTGTTAAATCAGAATTGAAAATGCAGTTATCTAGGAATGACTTGTGGGAAGTCTTATGATCTGATGTCTTGAACCCCTGTTTCTTTCATGCTAAACCAACCAATTTTTTGAGAGGGATGTATGAACAAAACCACTGTCATTCTGGACAAAAAGGGACATAGAGGGGAAAGATGGAAGAGGAAACAGGTTTAAGAGGAAAATCATGGAAGCTGAGATCTGGAATTATGACATCACCTTCAGCCAAGAGAAGAACCCCACCCTATGTATACAGAAAGGTTGAGCTTGCCTCTGGCAGTTGAAGAGAGTGGAGGTTTCTGCCCAATATTCAGGGTGAGTTTTGCTGCCCCAGTGTACAGAGATGGTGAAGCACATTCCCCAAAGATTTGGGAGGGAAAGGTCAACACCCCATAGGTCTGAGAGTTGGTGGGCTATACCCCATGGATTAGGGAAGACCAGGTAACCAACTCATTGTTCTGAAAGAGTTGAACCAGTATGCAAAGGTTATGGAGTATGTTGTCTTCACTTTATTCTATTAGGGGGTTAAAACTTTACCTCAGAGATCAAGGAATGTGTGGCCATTACCCCAAGGTTCTTGGAAGGTGAGATGTGTTGCCCAGTTTCTACCCAGATTCTTGATGAAGGGTGGAGCCAAGGAAATGACCATTGGGCAAGACTGTGGAAATGGTGGGTCTCAATGAAGCCCCAGGGAGAAGAAACCATCACCTTGAGAATGACTCTCAGACTTTGAAATTTAATGAAAAATTCCCTGCAGATTTAGAGAACTGTAGGGGACCTGTGACTCATATTTTCCTCCCAATTTCTCTTATGGTAATGCAAATATTTTTCCTGTCCCTTTGTATATTGGAAGCAGATAAATTGTTTTGTAAGTTTCAGAGGTATAGAGCCAGATGGTGCTATGCCTGAAGACAAACTGTATTTCCTTAAACTGATTGTGATATAATTTTGTACTTAGCATTGTAACTGATTTAAGTTTTTTGTTGTTGTTGTTTGTTTTTTTTTAGGATTGTAATATCTTTTTGGAATTCAGAGGGTGGACTGTAGCAGTTTGATATAATTTATGAATGCCAAAAAAGATATTGGATTATGTTTATAAACTGTTCTGTTTCTCTGGGCATGTTAGTTTGTATTAAATTCAGAGGTTTCATGTTTACTTAATAAAATTATTATTAAGGCTTTGATTAGGACATATCAGTAGGGACTCAAAGAGAAAACCACAGGGCAGAGGAGAGAGTTGGAGTTTTGATGCTGGAGCCCCAGGAAGTAAATACACAGAGAAACAGATAAATGAGGAAAGGGAAAAGGATCCATTAGATATGGCAGAGGGCCCAGATAGAGAGATGAGCCATTCACATGATAGTTCACGGCTGGCCTTGTGGAGAGAGCAGAGCAGCTGATCCCAAAGAGAAATGAGCCCCAGGAAAGAGATGAGATTTATCCCAAGCTAAGGCTCAGATTGGAAGAAGCTGGGACCACAGAGACTTAAGAGAAAGAGGAAGGCTGAACCCTTGCAGACATCACTCACCATCTTGCTCAACACATTACAAATGACTTTTGGTGAGAAAGTACCTCTTAAGGTACCTTGAGATGGACTCTTTAGGACCTGGTAGCTGTAAGGTTCTACCCAAAATTAATACCCTTTATAAAGCCCAACAGATTTCTGGTACTCTGAATCAAAACCTTTTTGGCTGAATAACACATCAGCCTACTCAAAACCAACCCTAAATTATTAAAATGATTTTGAAGATATCTTCAGAAGCTTGAAGGGACTTCAGAAGAAGGAGGATGAGAAGAAGCAAGAGGAAAGGATGAGGAAGAGGAGTAGATAGAAGAGGAGGAAAAGATATAAAAATATACACAATGGAAATGTATTTGTGAATTTGATTGAAATAAATGGATTTTTTTTGCTCTAGTATGGACAAAGGGTCACAGAATTAGACATAATAAATCACTGAAGAACATGTGTGACTTTAAGGCCTATAAAATTATTTTTAAGAGGAAACACAGATAACTTGTTTTACACATGACAGTATATTCTGCATCAAGTATGAAGGAAAATAAAAAGCATATGCACAAAGTGCTGCCACATGTTCAGCAGCTTGGAAAAATACATATGGATTCACCAATTTTTGGTGATGATGTGGAACAAAGAACATGTGAAAATATTGTTTGTGTGTGCATAAATTGTTACAGCTTCTCTGGAAAATCATTTGAAATTGCATTAGCAAACTAAGACTACATTACACTACAGTAAAAAAAAAACTTAGTTTGTGCTAAGAGCAACAATGATTTACTACTTATGCCACATGTCCATTTTGTGTTGGCTATGGTTTTGATGCACATTCTTTGTACACATATTATCCATATTCTCTGCCCAGGATATTGGAGCGGCCTACTTATGGCATGTTATTCATTCTCATGGTAGACTGAAAAGATGTTATAAAGAAGTTCTCATATGTTGGCTCTTAAACCCACAGTCAGAGAGGAAAACATGGTAAACTTTAGTATCCAATGTTGTTTACATTAAGACTATTTTTATAATTATTCAATTATTCTAATTGTACTTTGGAATATACTAGTTTCTACCATATCCAATTAAAAATATTTAAAGTATCCTAATGACTATTGATTATATTTAAATGCTTTCTTCAATAATGTAACCTAATATCCATTAATATTTATTTATTTCCTTGAAGTTACTGTTAAAAACTAAAATTGTATTTAGACATGATGCCTGAAAATTATTAATTCTAATTACATCAATATTGGTTACCTAAAAGAGGCAAATTTCCATCAGATGAAATAATTATATAAAACACCTATCACTTATATTCACCTCTTTAGTTGTAAACCAGCTTTTAAGGCAAAGAAATCAATTGGTATTTATTCCTCTGAAAATCATAATTTTATGCATTAATGTAATACTATCTAATATTTAATGAATATAGAGTATCCTTTCAAGAATCATTTTCCTACATCATCATGTGTTCTGTTTTTATTTTTATAAAACATATTATCCAATTTCAGAAAAACACATAACAAAAATCCCTCCCCTTCTATGTGCTTTCCTTGAAGCATATCAAGTAAAGAAAAATATATGTTTTTCCAATATTAATTATTCCCCAGATATAACTGACAGTAAATTCATTTGCATATATGTGGTATGAGTTCAGAAATAAAGAAATCTGTGCAACCAAATAAAATACACAGCTTCAGAAAATCTGCTTTAGGAGAACAATATATGATAAAGATATTATATGGTAGTATATGTACTTTCAGTTAATGGTGATAGGGCAGTTGGATATTCATTGACAATTAAAATAAATTTCACTCCTGTCTTTAGCCCTGGACAAAAGATGTGGTATAAGGATAGCACACAAAATTCAAAACTGTACTGGCTTAGTAACTAATATTGGATAATTTTTTCAGGAAAGCAGCTTAGGTAAGATCTTTCATGTAAGAAGTTAAACAGAAACTACAATGGAAAAGATTGAGAATTGAATTGTTCCTCAAAAGATTTTTAAAAAACCCAAAATATTATGTAACAAAGTGGGGAAATGCACACTTCACAGAAATATAGAAAGGAATATCACAGAAGGTAATTCCAAATTTACTTTAAAGTTTATTAAAACATAAAATCCCACATATATATTCAAACTAAGCTCATTAGAAGCATTTGAAATATCTAACAATATAAATTATTAATGAGTATTTTGAACAAAAATAACTCTCAAACACTGATAATATGTGTGTTATTTGGTACAAACAGTTTAGATTATAGTGTGTCATATCAATTGTGTTAAGCTATGCTATATTTGAGTGAACCCCCAAAATTCAGCACAGGTCTACTTATTTAAGATGACTTTCCATTTTTTGTTGGAAATAGCTCTTCATATCAGAACCCAAGCTAATGAGGAATCATCAACCCACATGTCAAATAGAAAACAGATTATGGAAAAGCATATTCCACAACATTAATCTACGTTCTTCCTTCCTTTGACACTCAAATTCAATAAAGCTTTTATATGATCGGCCTTTACATCCATGGGATGCTGGAATATTATCTTCTTTTTTTATACTATTTTTTTAAAAGATGCTTTGATTACACAAATGTTACACAAAAGATATAGGGATTCCCATATGCCCCACTTACCACACTTCCCATACCCTCCCACATAAACATCCTTCATTAGTGTGGCACATTAATTGCAATTGATAAATGCATCTTGGGGGGTTGCTATTAAGGATGGATCATAGTTCACATTGTAGTCTACACTCTTTCCCACACAGTGTGCATGATATGTGATGAAAAAAAATGCCTATATCTGTCATTGAAACTCACTCAGGATGATTCCCAAGTCCTGAAAAAGCCCAGGTATTACAACTGTTTTTCCCTTTCCCTGCCCCCAGAGCCTCCAGTGGTCACTGCCTGCACATCAATGCTGTAATTTCTTCCATTGCTAGAATCACAATATGTCTATAGTAGAATACCAGTAAGTCCACTTTAGTCCATAGTTCATGCCCCAATCCTGAGTGTTCTGGGACAGTGATGTCCACTCCACCTCTAATTTAGAGGTGGCTTCAATTTTTAAAGCCAATGGGTGGGACTCTCTTGACTGCCTTTGTAGGCTCTCTTGTTGTCTTGATATGGTGGTTTTCAATCTTCACCTCCTTGTTAGTTGTTCTGGGTGAGTCCAAGAATGTGGAGAGTAGGTGTTGCAACACCACTGAGGTTCCAGGCCCAGCTGGCACATGGACAGTCCAAAGACTCCAGTCTCTTGGATACACCTACAAACTCCAACACCAAGTATAGGTTTAAATAGAAGGGACAGATGAGCCATGTTTAGGTAAACCATAATTGAGTCCAACTATATCACTCTCAGGAGCACAAACTCCAAAGTAGGGCCCACTGGCAAGGCACCAAACTCCAGAGCTATCTGTCCTGACCATAGAAGTTGGGTGTCTCCAGAGCCCTCAGGGATGCTACAATTTGGGGTAGTATCCACTTTGGCAGCCTATGAGATCCTGCTGAGAGATCCATAAGTGTTATCTCTGGGGTGACCTCCCAACTCACTCTGAAGTCTCTTAGCCATATACACTCATACCCCCTTTTATTTGAGGTCTTTTCCAGTTGTATTGCTAGTTGGTGCTTGGTAGTAATCTCCTGGTGACAGGAAGGCTCATCCCTGTGAGTCATATCCCATCCTGGGGGAAAGGTAATGCGTTTATATGCTGAGTTTGGCTTAGAAAGAGGCCACATTTGAGCAAAATGGAAGCTCTCAGCAGACAACTCTTAGGCACATCACAACACTAGGCTAAGTTTCAATTTCAAGAGCAAAGGCTCATAAGCATGGTCATCAATATCAAGAGCCCATCAATGGGTCATCCTCCTTCACCAGGTATTGCACTTGCACTTGGGGGACTGTTGTTGCTCCATTAGTGGCTGTGGCAGAGCTCTCCAGGATGGAAATTCAATATTCTCTCATTTATTGTGTGAGTCTCCATGCACTGTGACAATGCCCTGTGAACACTTAAACATATTTATATACCTTATATGTATGCCCAGGTGAACTTCCTCCAATGTATCCCCTATCACTGACATCCCACAACAATGATCTTCCCCTGCCACATTTGTAACCCTTCTGTGATCCAAATCTTCTTTAGAAATGAAGCCAATAATATAGCTAAATACCATTAATAGGAACGTATATAATAGTGATAGGTTTAAATATAAGAAATAAAATACATAAAAATTTAAAAATATTAAAAATAAAATAAAATTTAAAAATTGGAATATTAAAAAATAATGAAAAATGTTTAAATTTTTTTTGAAATTTTGCCTTTCCTCACTGTAATATGTGGTGTCCCGTATGTACAGCAACATTTTCTTTCATGTATTTCCCAGTTTCCTCCCTTTTTTCATTTTGTTTTCAAAGAAGTTTTAGGTCACAGTAAAGTCACATTCAGAATACAGGGGCCAACACCCTCCCCTATTTCCTTTCCTATATTAATTTTCATCCAAGGAGTGAAGATAGAGGGTCACCATGGACACTGAGGGGAGGGGGAATAAGGAATAGAAAAAGATCAAACAGGTGGTATTTAGTGGACAATGCAAGTGTTCTACATGATCTCACAATGATGGACACAGTCCATGTTGAATATCACCAAAATTTATATACAGTGTCGGGTCTAAAATGTAAACCATCATGTAAAACCATTGACCATGGTTATTAAAGAGTTTTCACTATTTGTATATCAGTTTTAATGAAGGTTCCATCTACATTTTAAAAGGTATTAATATGGAATACTATCTTCTAACAGGGAGAGCATTAATATGTTAATAATCTGTTAATAATAATTCAAATTTCCTAAAGCATACGTTATTAAAGTTACTGTTCCAGATGTTGTATCATCGCTTGATGAAATCAATACTTTCCTTGGTGTCTTGTATGTAGCTATTGATCTGGCAAATGTTTTTATTTCAATACTTTTTAGTAAAGACCACCAGAAGCAGTGTCAACTATACAACCCTATGTCATAATCTAGAACACAGGTACCTGGATAGCTTTTCTCTTCCACAATTCATCACACTGGTCCACTATATTGATGACATCATATTAATTGGACCTAATGAGCAAGAAATAACCACTGCACACTTACTGTTAACATATTTGTGTGTCAGAGAGAGGGAGAAATATACAACAAAAATAAAAGTACCTTTTACCTCAATTACATTTCAAGGGATTGGGTGTTATGTCCCATATGAAGATATCTCTTTTAAGGCAAAGAATAAGTTGTTACATCTGGCCCTTCTTACAACCAAAAAAGAAGTATCATGACTACTTGGCCTCTATAGATTTTGTAGAAAATGTAATTTTCATTTGTGGGTGCTAAATAATTTACAGAGTGACCAGAAAAGCTCTTAGTTTTTATTGGGGTCCAGAACAAGAGAGAGCTCTGCAAACTGTCCGGCCTTATGTGCAAGATTCTCTGCCACTTAGGTCATATGAAATGGTGCTCGAGGGTTCAGTGGTATATTTAGATGCTTTCTGGAGCCTTCTGCAACACCCTTTTGTAGAGCCACAGCACACACCTTTAGGATTTTGGAGCAAAGTCTTGTCATCCTCTGCAGAAAACTACTCTACCTTAGTGAAATAGCTTTTGACCTGATAATGACTCTTGGTAGAGAAAGAAGGATGAACAATGGGCTACCAAGTTGCCATGAGAACTAAGTTTCTTATAATAAATTAGGTGTTATCTGACCCATCAAGTACAAAGTTGGGCATGCTCAGCAACATGCTATCATCAAATGGAAGTGGTACATAAGAGATCAGTTTTGAGCAGGCCCTAAAGTCAACAAGTAAGTTACAAATACCAATGCTATATTACTTTCTCTGCTATATTACTTTCTCTGTTCCAGCCCACAGCTATTGCCTCTTGGGGAGTTCCTTATGGTCAGTTGACTGAGGAGGAGATAATGTGGTCCTAGTTTACAGAGAGTTCTACATGATATGCAGATACCATATAAAAGAGCATGCTGGAGACCTACAGCTACTTTTTTGGTATCCTTGAAGGACAAGGGTGATGGATATGCTCCCAGTGGGAAGAAATATGTGCATTGCACCTGGTTGTCCATTTTTCTTGTACAGAAATGTGATCAGAGATGCATGTGAATACTGATACATGGGCTCTTGCTAATGGTTGGGCTATATGTTCAGGGACTTGGAAGGAAGATGTTTTGGAAATATTGACAAAGGGATCTTGAGGAGAGGTATATGGATAGACCTTTTAACCAATTCTGCACAGCTCAAGCATTAGCTTTCTATTCTCTACCCTCATTCTAATTTCTGGTGACATATTCTAATTATTAATTCCATGTGTTTACATGACATATTTAGTTCAAAATAGCCCAATCATACAATATTTGTCCTTTGGTGTCTGGCTTTCTTCAGTCAACATAACATCCTCTAGGTTTATCCATGTTGTCGTATGCTTCACAACTTCATTTTTTTAAACCATTACATAATATTCCATCACTGTATACACCACAATTTGTTTATCTTTTCATCAGTGATGGGAACCTGATTTGTTTCCAACTTTTGGCTATCGTGAATAATGTTGCTATGAACATTGGTGTGAAGATGCTTATTCCTATCATTACTCTCAGTTCTTCTGGGTATATACCTAACAAAGGTATTGCCAGGTCCCTTAACATCTTAACAATAACTTTCTTAAGAACTGCAACAGTCCTCCACAGTGGCTGCACCATTCCACATTCCCACTAAGAGTGAATAAGCATTCCTTTCTCTCCATATCCTCTCCAAATTTTAGCTTTCTGACTTTTTAATAGTGGCCAGTCTAATAGGTATGAAATGGAATCTCATTGTTATTTTGATTTGCATGTCTCTAATAACTAGTGATTTTGAAAATTTTTTCATGTGTTTCATCATCATTTGTATTTCTTCTTTGAACAATTGTCTTTTCAAGTCTTTTGATCATTCTTTATTTAGACAGTTTGTCTTTTTATTGTTTAGTTGTATGATCTCTGTATATGTCATGGATTTTAAACCCTTATCAGATATGTGATTGTCAAATATTTTCACCTTTTTGGCTAAATCTTTTGATGTGCAAAATTGTTTAATCTATTTTCTGTAGTTTTTGTTCATACTTTGTGTGTAAGGTTTAAGAAACTACTACCTACCACAAGATCTTGACGTTTTCCTACATTTTGTTCTTGGAAAATCATTTTGGGTAGAATTGACATCTTAACAATATTATTCTTGCAATTCATGAACATGGAATGTCCTTCCATTTCTATCATATATTTTTAATCCTATTCATTGTGTCTCTGATTCCCATAAGTTCTGTTACTCTTTTTTTTTTTTTTGCAGCCTTTCAATTTGTTCTTTTTTTTT